>JABASC010001616.1:0-22062 GCA_019776185.1 Plutomurus gul | reverse complement strand
TACATAATATGTATTATGTATCTATATTATAGAGCACGTGTTAAACTTTGAACCCTCCCACAGGCCGTAGTTTACGAGTCCCCCGGTAGGGGACGGGTGGAAAAGGTCAAGGGTCATGTGGACTACACCCCTTCCAAGTTTGGTCCAATTCGTCGTGCGGGTTAAGGAGTTTGTATGTTAAAGCATGGAAGGGGGGGGAGTGCTGAAAAAATTCCTGTCTTCTTACAAGTTCGCATTTCTTATTAAATGCGCTCCCGTTCGCTCTCCCGCTAGCGCTCCCCCATTAATTTTTATCGAGAGCGCTCGGAGAGGGGGGAGCCGCTCCCAAAACACCCATGTATGGTAGTTTTGACATAACGCGACGATTTGTAGCTTCCTTCCTTTAGGGACCGGACACATATTACGTAACGCAAAATTGTCAATTTCAGACCCTCACCCTCCCCCATGCCACGCAAAATGGGCGGAGCCACAATGTTATAAGTATATCCCTGTAACGCAAGGTCAGACCCCTACCCTCCCCCAGCCTCGTTACGTAATATGTGTACATTCCCTTACCAATCCAACAGTAGCCCAATTATTTACCACCCCCCTCGTATCCTCTAATCCTGCATATCTAATCTAATTATTTACAAAAGACTTCAAATTTTCTTGCTTCTGATTTCTGCCTCCACTGCACTGGGTAAGAACAACAGAGTAGTTTTCGAGAAAATGAATAGTGTATTCAGTATTCCGGGGGAATGCTCGGCTTATCCTACAGGTATAATGTTCACAATCATTTTTAAATTTAATGGTGCTTTCTCATTCAAATACCGTTATTCGGTCTGATGGCTTTAGTATTAGGATATCTAATGTGTCTAGTGGATTATCGTTATCCTTCACTGGTTCCATATTTGTGCACTCTTGACTCAAATAGTTTTACCAAAATTGTCATAAATATTTAATTTGAAATTTTTTCCTCAAAATTAAGCATTGCTAACATTTTATAGGGCCACTTCGAAACAGCTTTGCAACTTCCTGCATAGATAGGCTTATACATACATATATGTATACAGGTAGTCAGGTAGTATTTATTTGCGCAGAACGTTCTTCGGACGTTTGCTGCTCGCTGTCGGTCTTCTCAGAATCTGCGAGTTCGAAGTTCGAATGAAGTCCAGAAGGAATAGAAATTGAATACTGAGCTATTGCCTGTTAAAGTTCTAAATTCGCTCTCTCACAGTAACAGTCACGACGATCATCGTTCATCATATAATTAAACACCTTTGTATTTTGATTGAAGAGTGATGTCGTGTCTTATCGATTCTTTTGCGAGTCTCATGTCGCATTGTGAGCGCCTGCATACCAAAACACATTCAATTATGCAATTTGGTTTGAGACTGGGAAACTTGGAAGTGCAAGTAACTTCAGCTTCAGCAGGTAAATGTTTGAACAATTTTACATTAAACACCGTAATTTGAAAGGTAAAATATTGAGAATTGACATCATCTGAGAACTGGAACTTTTCTAGTTGCACTCGATCGGATCGAGATGCAAAATCATATTTTTCAATATGCACTCATTTGTTTAAATGTTTACAAATTGTATTGTATTTACATTACATACACATGAAATATTATGTACTTATTATATATTTTAATATTAACCTCTCATTTTCCGAAATCTTGTTTATTTTAACAGTTAAATTTTAGACAGTATTTGTTATTGTTTATTGGACAAAAATAGGACCAAACATCAACATCTTTCGTTTAAATGCATACAATCGTGATAATATTATATTACGTAAATAAGTTGAATTCGTCCGATTTATACATGCATTATTTATTTATTATAATTTTTTAATAATATGAATACAATTGATAAATAATAATGGGACAATAAATATTATTTTAGATTTCAGATTTGAAACAATAATAAACACGATGGAACTGGATTGTGGTAGTCCTCACGAATCGCCCTCACGAGCATCCCCTATGAAATCGTGTTCGAAATACCTGGAATTGATGTTGAGGGCAAAGTCAATGGAGGTGGACAGAGGGAGACAAAAAGCCGTTTTGTGTTTTGGTAGGCGCCAACTGTCTGGACAGCTTAAATGTTAATTTTTTGATAATGCATTCTTCAACTAATTTGATGGTTTTACTAGTGCCAACTTTTATTTAATAAACTGTGCTTCTTTGATACAAATTAATGTTACATTTTCGTTCTAGAGCCGAAGCAATTATATTCCGCCACCCTGCACCACATACCTATGGTAAGTAACATTTCATTGAAAGCTATGTGGAAAGACTTTGCTTCGTGATAGTATTTATTTGTATGAACTTGAGAAGCTTGAGAACTTTTATGCCACCGTCTTGTTTCATATTCTGTGTCTACTAGTCCCGATTTGTACAAAACATTGTCGCTTTTATGAAAAATCTATTGCAGTTTGCAGTATAATATGCGTGTATTTATCAAACGTAAGGGTATTTAAAGCAGGACTTCTTTATAAATATGATAGGAAGAGGGTAAGAAATAATTGGTGTATGTTCAGTAGGTTCACATGCCGCCAGAAACCCGTAGCCAACAATAATAATAAGATGGGAAGTAAAGATTATGATTGTATTATATAAATGTAGTTATTACATTGCGTCACAGCAAGGAACTGAAGTTAACCCCGCTATATGGTCGTATGATGTGTAGCTCTTCCCTTTCATTCTCTCTGCATGTCTCACACACAAATACTGCACCGTGTAAGTTCGTTTGTATTGTAGTTAGCGAAAGTAGACTCCAGAGAGAGAAGAAGAAGAGTGTAGAGATATAGATACATCAAGATAGACCTTATTATAAGAAACTTGTCTTTTCATGTTCTCATTCTCTAGTTTCTGTTACCATTACAATTCTATTATTTCCATTATATTTACAACAGTTGAGTAAGCGATATGAAAAGCAAAGCTTTTAGATGTAGATTGTCTTGTCTTTCGTACATTTCGGTGTGCATGTGCATGTCTTGTCTATTTTATTTCTTAGTAAAACATTTTCGACTCTGCTGGTCTGGTTTCGTTTTTGGTTTCAAGAAATGTTTGGCATGGCTTGGCTTGCTTCTGACCACCGAGTCGTGAACACACACCTGCAATGGGCTCACGTGGTTCCAGATGAGAGATGAAGTGCGTCTTGCACTTCTTAATGTTAGCCCCGGCCGGAAACAACCACACGTGCCCATTCATTCAATTCATCTCAACTGTTGCCTAGCTCAGCCACAACAGGCAGGACGCGACGACGACATCGAAGTAGTAGGACGAGACGAGCATCCAAAGAAATGGAGAAAACCGTAACCATCCACCGTGCCCGTATTTACGAGTGCATAATAATATATTCTCCACTAGTTAGCTGCTTATACTACTATCTTCTGTACAAAATGGAAAAAAACTCATTTTCTGTCTATTTCTATCTTGGTACTGTCTTTCTCGTATATATCTATTCTGTGCATGTTTATTACAATTTAGATCAAGTCTCGTTAAAAAATTGTAACCAAAAGGTCTTGTTTGTGCTCTCTCTTCTGTTGTGTGTATTTAGTTCTACGTGTTTAGTCTTCTATGGGGATTCATTATGTTTATTTGAGTTGGTGGACGGATGGATGGATAGACTCAAAGGTTTCTCTCTGAAGGTCTAAGTGTGTATTGTACCTTCATACATGGACAATCAACAATCTCCACCACACAGCACATAGCATTCTATTCCACGGATGGATGGCCGGGTGCTCCACACTTATTCAACAATCAGAGAGAGAGAGAGAGAGAGAGAGAGAGAAGCAACAACACTCTGTGGAGCAACAGGCAGCAGCTTCCAAACTTTTCAGAAGGCAGATGTAATGCAACTGGCTGTCTTTGGTGTTGTCTGGCGAACAGTTGGTGTGGTGGACCGTGGCACGCTTCTCTCTCGCATCTCCAATGAGACTTACTTCAGTCAGAATCGAATTTTCTCCATTGAGAGCATTGTTATTTGCCGGCGACTTGTTTTTATTTTTGCATCCATCCGTCCATGTGCTCCTTGCTTTGATGGGTTTATGGTACGCTAGAGTTTCAATTCTAGCAACCTCTGCCTGTAGGTACTTTTAAATCTCAGTTTTAAGTCATGATGGTTGAAGAACAGATGAGGTGGAGGGTTTCGTATTTAGTGGAAGTATTTCATGCCTAGGCTTGGCTTATGGCATGTGCCTAATTCGTAATCAGCCGGATAAGCAACTAGTGTGCAGAGCAACTGCATTATGTTGGCACTGCCACACGGCTTAGCAGCAAAGGTCTATTTTACGAGATAATCTATATCTCCGATATAGTGCTCGCAGGGTGAGATATACTCGGAGCCGAAAGCTGTGGGCTGTTATGCAGAATCAACAGGCAAGCGACTGGCAACAGGAGGAATCTTCTAGCAGAGAAGAATGACTACCAGATAAGAAAGACAGTGAAACAATGATTTCTTAGTAGAGAAGAGTATTTTTAGCGGAAATGAGTAAGTGGAAGAGGAATGTGTTTGTTTGCTGAGTGTGAATGAATATGTTTGCGAATATGTCGCTCGTATAGGTGCCACAGCGTGTTTGCATAAGACTAGCAGCGAAAGGCGAAACCGTATTTACTCGTTGTGTGACGATCGCTTTGACATCAGCATGTCCTTTCGGTTTTCAGTCAACTTGACATATAAGTTGAAGAAAAGGCTGTAATTTCGTCGCGGTTTTTGGCCAAGTCCGCATGCACTGTGGATGTAGCATTAAATTCATTATATGGAAGAGATGTGCAAAACAGTCACACACAAGTCACTTTTGTGAATTGTTTGGTTTGGAGAGCTTGGCTCTTCTGTTGCCGTTGCCTCCTTCTTGTCATACTACATTTATTTAGAAAAACATTTTTAACAGTTTCGCTTCAATTCTGCGGATTCTGTTTATTCCAAGCTAATTTCGTTACGGGGAAGCGTACCGGTAGCATACCTTCGTAGGCAGTGAGTAGCGTAAAACATTGCCTTAAGTTGCCAGTTCTATTATCAAACCACGACAAAGAGAGCTGAGGTTACATAATGCGCAGTATTTTAATGGATACATTATTATATGCTCTGCATTTCTTAATATGTGCATGTGCAACATTGATATTTACACGTAAAATAGTAAATGCTTGCATGTATACGCTGTAGGATGACTTATAATAATGTAGCATCATGTGCTCATGTATAAATAGACAATAAATTGTAGTTAGCCAAAAGTTTATGCCTGTTTGCCCTTCTATCAAGGGAAATATAATACTAATGCCCAAGTGGAATCCGAAGTCAGATAGATTCGGATATAATTTTTGAATTCCCTGAAGTGAAGTCTCTCGAATTTTGTATTCATGACTCACTCATGTTTTTGCTCACCCTATAAAACATTAGTTTGAGTTGAGAGGAAAATCAAATTATAAAACTCTTGTCAGTCTGTCTTCCTTTTTACCCATTAGTGTTGGAGTATTTTGTGGTTAAACTGCTTTCGCTATTACGAAGCTCATAAAAAGGGTCCATCATAATCTGCAAGTTTGTGATGTGAAGGGAAAGGGTGGGCAAAGCTGTTAAACTGCATGGATATACTCGTTGTGATTCAGTATAATATGCGGGCTCGGCCGCTGTTTATATCTAATTTCGTTCGTCATGTTTTTTGGCCTCAGTAAGAGATCAACTTTACATTATGATCAAATGAAACGAAACGAGACGAAATTGGTTGAAAAGAGCCACAGCAGAGAAGAGATTAATATGCATGTCACTACTGGGAAAGCAAAAGCATGGCACTAACTGTTTCACTGTAAAAGTGAAACAGTTGATGAAGGGGACTTCATCTTCGTATACCTTTAACTAAAATATATTTCCCAATTACGCCTCTTATTCGTATATATTTAAATAGAGATTCATAGAGTTCTCTCTTATTCGTTGTGACAGAATATTCCCCTTAGCCGACACTACAATACATGGAAATAGTATAATGTGCTGTGATCTGTGATTGTCCTTATAAAATGGTTGGCGGTCGCAATAGTGGTGGAATTATTGCCATATGAACATCATCATTGCCTTGCCATTCTTCTGTTAAAATGTCCCCGGGATTATGATTAAATGTATCATGCAAATACATATGATGCTGTTACAATGTTACTGTTTTTTGCTGCTCAAATTTACGACTAGTTAAATTTTTTTCAGGTTTATTTTGAAACGCGGAAAGTTTGTACTGTTGCTCATTGGAGACGATTATCGAAGACGGATTAATATAAGATTGATAATAGGAGCTCAAAACGCCACGCTCGATTCGATGCATTAGTCACCCCAATTGATACTAAAGAACGAAGTACTTACAATGGAGAGTCTAAAGAGAAGAGTGCATAAACCGCAACTTCCTCCGAGCAGTCGTCACCATTTGGCAGATAGGCAAGACAAAATTATACTCTACTGTCTACCTGTAGTACACACCTGTTGGTCAGGCAAGTCTTAGTCACATCAGATGGGTATTAAAGTTTAAAGAATTACTACTGAATTCACTCATTAGCTTTAACTTTCATTTAAGAAAATAGTAGGTTATTTGATTATTTATATTTTTAATTACATCAGTTGAACCAAGATCGATTTATTAGTGCATTATTATAAACGTGCAGTATTGTTGAAGGATTGGGAAGAACTTTTATGATTGTATGCAAATTCTTCAAATTTTTTTGAAATACAGAATAGGTAAAAAGGTATTACATTCGTGGTTTTAGAAGTTAATATTTAGTAAATCGTTTTATTGTATTAATACGGGGCCGTTCCTGGTACACACGGACACTACTTTAGCACATGGTGTCTGTGCTGTGCACCACCGATTGTAGCTTTGTAGTAGGAAAAAGACTAGGGCTCTGTGGCTCGCTTTCTTCTGACTCATTGAATTATTAGACTATGGATGGAGAACTGTTTTTGGAAGCATTGCCTAAGATAATGATACTCAAAGTAATGTATGTTATCGCAGAAACTGTCATGTGTCATATTTACATCTTTTGAAAATCTTTGTTTTCTTGTCAATAGTTGGACGAAGGATTCCTTCTTTTTCCGTGGCGAGCGTTATCCTCCCTAGAAGCAGTACGTTATCCTGGAACTACAAACTATATCCAATGTAAGCGTAAGTCCCTAATCCTTAAAATTGTGATTAGAACAGTGTGATTGATCAATTCAGCCGGATTTCCTCATTCGCATCTTTGTTATATTTTCTCTTTGTTAAAAGTAGGGTAGTAGCAATGAAGTAGTGGGAAGCACTTGATTTACAAAATGAATGAGATTTGCTACCACATTGTTATTGCATTGGTTTGGGTTGCAGCCCTCTGATTTTGGTCGATTTCGTTAGAACTATTCATTATTGATCATTCTTTGTTTTCTGATAGGATGAGAGGTTTTATAATAGAATACGAGGTTCGAGAATGAATGTGTGTCCATAAGAAGCGATGATAGGAATAATAATGGGAAACTTGTCAGAGAAGCGTTATCATCGCACACAGCGAATCAACTCAATTATAATGTATGGGCAGTGTTGAAAATCTAATGATACCAAGAAGAGATGGAAATATTGTGAGTACAGAAGGGCAAAATAAATTGCGACGGTGAACTTAAATTACATTATTGCTGAAAAAGGATTGCCAGGTAGAATCAGCAGTAGTATTTTTCCTTAACACCGTAGCACGTACATTATATATGTAAGGGTAAATGTAGTGTGACTAGAGTGTTGTGTACATGCTAATGTACAAATATGCATTAGGATTAAGTGGTTTGCAAACAAAAAGCAAATTCATAGAATTCATATCTACTAAAACCTAAGCATTATGTTTCATTATTGTGTTGTAAAGATTGGGTATACAGTTGTGCATTGTAGGTTGGGGAAGGAAGGCTAGAGAGCCAGGATAATCGAATCAAATTATGAAAAACTAAGAACAGGAACGAGCATATTATGAATCACTTCTCATCCGCAACAAACAATCCACGACCGACCGAGAAATCTTATATGCATAGAGGTAGTCTGCATTTTTAGTAAAGTGGAATCAAGTCGGGGAAGGCCAGTGCTAATAATTGATTTGACTGCATAGAACAGCTTTTGAATGTACTACTATTACTACTATTTGATAACCGTTTTCCCTATCGTATCTGTTCAGATACAAGGGTTTTGGTTTGGTATTTTTATGATAATTTAAGATTGGTTTCAACCAGAGGAAGAGAAGGAGTTTTGAGCGATAAGCGTTGATGTGTATGCACAATGCTTTGGTGAATGACATGATACGCGTCTCTGGTGTCAATCAGCGTCACAGACATCACAGATAAAGGGAGTGAGGTGTAACCGAACTGAAACTGAAAATCAGAATAATTTTGATAATGTTCCACACAGTTGTGCGGCGGAATGTATTTATTTATTGGCAACTGAGAGAACTGTAGGTATCTGTATAACGTACACATAAATACCTAGCCAATGTGTACCTACATATTAAGTGAGTGGTTTGAACCTTGAATCATCATCTAGAAATTCAAATTGAATTGAAACCAAACCATCCATAGCACATAGTTAATATGATAATACATTGGCATGCGAACTTAAAGATGAGGATAAGTGAGCGTGTGTTGCATTGCAGATGCATCCATAGAGAGTAGTGGCAACTTGTAAATTTGAGAGTTGGCATGCATAATACAGGGGGGATAACAGTTCAAAGATGTACGGCGAAAATTGTCGAAAATCCTGAATTATAAGTTCGTGAGTTGTTTGTACTTTTTTTCAAAGTCGTGGCTCGGGTTGGGTTGGCCTGGCCCTGCGATGTTCATCTTCGTCTTCTTCTTCTTCTTCAGAAGTAACAAACAAAACAGAAGAAGTACTCGATCGTCTTATTGTTATGTGCATATTAGTATACAGCATTGTGTATATAGTAAAGAGCATCCTGGCTGCCTGCTGTACACATTACATTAGCTATTAGGTAGGTTTAGTTTTAATTTTGTGTGAAGACTTGAGGAAAGACACTGGAGCTCAACACGGCGCACAGCAGATGCGGATTTTAGACTAGGACTACTACCAATACTACAGTATATATGTAAAGAGAGAAGCTGCTGCTCCTGGGATGGGACAGATGTTAAGGAGGTCACTGCTGGCTGGCTGGCAGTTGCTTTTGCTTACTTTGCTCCCCTCCATCTGGCTTTTTCGCTGATAATAAGTTTTTACCTGGATTGGTGTGTGAGTGAGTGAGCGAGAGAGAGAGAGAGGAGAGATACTACAGTCTTAACAAACAGTAGTACCCTTTGATAGTTGAATGCAAAGCTATAGGTGCCCTGGCAAGGAAAAGTCTGTCGTCTACATATACATATTTCCTATGATTGTGTATGATGATGATCATGCTCTCCTATAGAGATAAGGTTCGGTTGAGCTTTTCTATTTGTAAATCTAGACTGGGATTTTGTTGTTTGGAAGGGGAATGCCAGGTGTGAGAAGCAAGTAAGTAAAGCAAAGCAACAAGTTTGCTTGTCACATATGCACGATTTCCCGTCCGTCCATGTGTAGTGTGTAGTATTAAATTTGTTGGTTGTATGTGAGGACTTGTGGAGTCGGACACGGAGTCAGGGCTATTTGCAGAGAATTACGATTATTTTAATATGCTGATTGTAGTACTCGTAGCCGTGTGTATGTATGAATTCTGTGTGGACGTTTGGGGCGCACATTTTCACTATCGTTGTATCGTGACATAACAAGGACTGTTTTTAAGATAATGGTGTGCTGCTGCTGCTGGAAATCAGCATTCATTCGTTGTTTGTAGATATGAATTTGGAGTAAGTAAATGATATGATGACATGAATTAGGATGCTACGATTGTGTGTTGTAGCGCGGGATGTTGCTTGTTTGGGAAGAGGAGTGTGATTTTGGCGATGATGGGGTAAAGTGAATTTATTTTAGCGGATGTGACACACTGACGCATTTTCTTTGCTATTCTTTTCGGTGTGCAGAGTTAAGTGTCAGAGAGATGTGCACAATTTTCTGAGGAATAAACGGACGTTTTTTTCCGTAGATACATGTGAGAGTGCATGAGATTGCGTGCTGAGATTAACATCTTTTGAATGACAACAATATGATTCTTCTTTTGGACTCTCTGTTTGTGTCTAGGCACTTATTATTATGGAGTACAAGAGAGGAGAAGACAAAACAAGGATTTGGCTGGATAAGAACAAGGGAAAAAGAATTGGCGTGGCGGAAAAGGATGACTGGAAATAGTACATTGACAATAACATGGACAACAAGGATCAGAAGAACTAGAAAGAAGGGCTGAACTGAGGAATCATTAAAAGCTACAGATATCCGTAGTGGTACATACCTATCTGGTAGTGAACAGAGGAGCGAGTAGACCTGAGAATCCCCCCAGGTGAGCAAGAGAATAAGCGTGGCAGGAGTAGGACTCTCTAAGTCTCTCTCTCTCTCTCACTCACTCACTCACTCACTCACCAGTCTGTTGTACGGGCTTACAACTCGCATACTCGGTTGAATGGAAACGGGGGTCTGCAGGGGAAAGTGGTTGCAAAGCCTTCTGTTCTGGTGATAGTAGTACTGCTAGAGTTGCCGTAGAGCCAACAAAAAATTTGTATTCTCTCAGAGAGTAAAGTCTGGTTGTCTGCTGAGGTAGTATAATATAATATGAGCCCAAAGTTACACCACCAGACCAGTGCCACCACTAACTACTGTATGTAGTCTGTACTCTACCACCACCAACAAACCCCATCCATCCAGAAGTAAAGCAGAAGTTGATGTTGATAGTCGACGAGTAGCAAGAGCCAGGAGGGGATTCTTGCCATCAGTCAGTAGCCTAAGCGATGCGGTGGAATCACATTCTGTCGTTCTCCTCCGTACTCCTCCTCCTCTCAGCACCAAAGGTAATATTTTGACACTTGTACAAATTTTTCTACTGTACTTAATTTGTAGGGTATAATAATAATATTCTTGTGAGTTACTACAAACTACTTAACTGTCGTTCTCTTGCTACATACGTGTAGACCGTTGTTTTAGCGATAAACGTTGGAATTTTGTTAGTACATAGTGAGATTTTCGTGTTTTTGAAATAGCGTTGATTTGAAGTGTGAGACTGGACTGGAAGTTAATTTATTAGAGAGTGACTGAAGACATATTACTATTTGCTGCTACTACGCAGCTTTTTACTAAATTTTGTCCGAAGTCGTTCGCAGTGCGTAATGTCAGGATAGTGCAGCAGGTGTGTAATTTCCCACGGGAAATCGAGATAAAGTTCAACCACTTGAGCAAAGTAGAGTTGAGCTAATGTACGTTGAAGCAAGACGAGCTAAGGAGAAAAACCGCGTAGAAGAAAAAAACTAGTGCTTTGCTTAGCTGAGCTAGACCAGAGAGCCAACTTATTACTTGAGACTTGAGGACTATGTTATTAAATACTTTTATGTATTATCTGTCTTTTTAAATTAAGGAGGAATGCGTTTGGATACCTCCTGCGAGATTGTTGGAATATAAATATGCTCGTTTTGATACTTGATAACGTTGATAAGCTAATGATTGAATGTTATTTTCAGGTGCGGAGTCTGGGAGGAGTTTTCGAATTGCGACTCCGATCATTTACAAATCCAACTGGGACAGATGGAGAAGGACTGTGTTGTAATAGTGGTCGTTCTAGTAGTAGTAGTTCAAGTAGTGTAAGTTCAGTGCAAAGTTATAATAGTAATAGTAATAGAACTATATTGCCTTCGTTTTTGTCGTCTTCAACATCACCTTCGAGTTCTTCTAATTTCCCTTCAGACTTACAGAGCGAAGGAAAAAGTACTAGTGAATTTCTAAATCACGCCAATTCCTGCAAAGGACAGTGTTCTACCAAGTTTAGAGTGTGTGTCAAACACTACCAGGTCACAATTGACCCAACACCTCCGTGCTACATTGGAGAAGCTATGACGGATATCGTTCATTCCAATAATATCAGTGACTCCAGCTCCATAAATAATACTAATTTTCATTTTGAGTTCAAATTCCGATGGCCGGTAAGTGTTATCAGTCTCTGCACACACTCTCATTCATCCTCATCATATATTTTTGCATTCTTCATCGCTGCTGCTACTTTTATTCATTATGTTACGCTATACCCCCCAGACTTTTACTGTAACCTTAATGCAACAATTTCATAATGTATAGGAGATTGCTCTACGGTGGTGCATGGTGCACGTAGTAGCAGTTGAGTCCACACACCAGTAGACATAATAGATTCAGCTTCAGTTCCTTTTGTTTTTCCTTTTCTCATCCTGTTTCGGCATACTGTGCAACGGACGAGTATTAAGTTTCAATTCATTCACTCGTTTTCTGACTGTGGTTCTGTTTACCAGAAGAGAGCATCCTAGTAGTGTAGTTGGTGTACACTCTAGAACTCTTTCACCCTCTAAGCTAGTGCTCATCATTATATCGCAGTATATCACCGCTGCTGCTGCTCTCAAGACTTGAGTTTATTGTGTTTGGAAGATTTCAGCTTCATGAATTCATCCTTTCATTATATTTCATTACATATATGCATGGAAGAGTGAGACAGTGTGAGAGAGGAGTAAAAGATAGAAGACAAGCTGTATAGTAAGTATACGGTATATCTATTGGTAGTAGGTTTACCTTCTGATCATATTTCACAACTTTACTCACAACCCTAACCTGGTCTCAAACGAAGGTAGACTACTGCTCCTCGATTCGAACAGCAGAGTCTAAACAAAAACATATATAGTAGCTTAAAAGCCTAAGGAAAAATGGCTCCTTTACAACCTTGGGGCAGCGAAGAAAGGTATCCAAATCCGAGCTAAGTAATACTAATAGCCAAAAGTACACATACAAAGTTAGCGTTGACTTGACTGACCCTTGAAGGGGTCATCATCATATCGTATCATGATGATGATGATCATTGTAGTACGTACAAACATATACGTGCTAGGTAGTCGAGAATTATCTTGAGAAAGAGAGAGATTTATACGGCAGCCACGCCCCTCACGATCCAGTAGTTCAACTTTTATGAAATTCGGTTACCCGTCGAGCAGATCAACGTGCAAGTACACGCCCTCGCACTTTCTGATCCCATCGACCGATTATTATTTGGTTGCTCCTTCTTGTGATACTACTGCTGCTGCTACTCCGCTACAAGTAGTTAGTTGTCTTGTGGAATGAAAGCTTAGCCTTTCCTCTTCTCGAGATTAGTCAATATACAATGAGAAGACAATGTACAATACAGATGAAACTAACTGGTTAAAGCTTTCGAGGAATCTGAATTGAATCGATGTGTTTTGATTTGAGCGAGCGAGCTGACTATGTACTAGTAAGAACATTTATATGCGGAGCAAGATAATTGGATATTGTTCTTGTATTTCACCATTGCACGGCATTGCATTTTGTTGGGAGCCACAATTGCAATTCAATACACTGAATTGATTGTAGGTACTTTTGTGCTACTAAGTGGAGTAAGTAATAAGATGGCTAGTTAGTCAGTTAGTCACACTTATCATATGGATTCAGACTGTTTTGCACAGATTGCCGAGAGAATTGCATGCCTACACTACCTACCTCTCTACCTAGGTACACGTACTTGATAAAATTAGGGACAATGATGTTTTTGGCGAAGGAGCAAAAGCAAACCCATCACGAGCAATGCTAGCGAATAAATGGCTGAGGCAATTGTGTTGTCGAGTTAGCTTTGTCTGCCAGATCAACAGATCAGATCCCATCTCACACACATGTGTGTGTATATGTCGTGTGAGAGATGCAAGTCTGTTTTATATAGGTTTTCCTTATGGCTGAAGTGTTAGTTGTACAAACAGACAAGACAAGCGTTTGTGCATTGAAATGTGTTGTAAGAGAGTGAGAGAGAGAGAGAGAGAGAGAGAGAGAGACAATCATTGTAAGATGTCGAATCACACCGAAACGATCTTGCTCATACATAGTACACAGAGAGATATTGTTTCTACATGTGTACACACATGTATGTATGTGAGTATGTTTAAGAGCTACAAACGGGAAGGTGCACACCGTGGTCTCGAAATAAGGCAAAGCGAAGCCAGTTTTTCTTTGATGATTTGATGTGTGATGTTTTGTTGTTGTGAAGTAAATAATTTGGTAGTAGTTTTGTATTTTTAAAAGTAAGTTTTTAGCTAGCAGTTGTGAGATCGATGTGAACGAAAGAAGAGTCTTCGTCTTGATTTGCCTGTCTACCTGAGCTACCTTACCTGAGCCGACGTTGACGTTGCCCTACCTTACTTTTCCTTTATGAGTAGTTATAGCTTATTAAGAACAAGTAGGAAGGTGAGAACGAGATTCGAGACGTCCAGGTAGCTGTACTATAGCACAAAAGTTAGATACATACATTATAGTACATACATACATAGTGTGTGCACGTATAATAGGTGGCCCTGAATTTCCGCGTAAAACCAATGCAATGGATAGGACATGCAGTACAATACACAGTGTGTAGAAAAGTGCTGTGAACCTTTTAAAGTCATACGTAGTATGTAGTAATATATAGCTGACGAGGGTCTGAGACATGAAATGAGAGGATCCCGAAAGTCAATAGGATCCTTAGACCGTGGGAAAGACTCTGTAACAAAAGAAGAAGACGAAGAAGAAGGTAGTCCAGTTGTAGTGTGTAGTAGTAGGCCGTAGAAAGAGTAAAGTAGTATGCACAGAGGCAGAAGAAGAGAAGAGACGAGGGCAGGTTTGGTTTTGTTTCGTAGTGTTGTAGAGTGGAAGAAGAAGAAGTACCTACCTAGTAGCATACGGTAGGCAGAAGAAGAGAGGCAAGGGAAGGCATAAATACTGTGGTTACATATAAGGAAGAAAGGATAGGGAACCCTTAATAATAGAACCACTATTACTATAAGTAGAGTAGTTAAAGCGCAGCACTTACGTTTCAAAAGGTCTTACCTGAACTAAAAATCTTTTTCTTTGAACGCAGGGTACGTTCTCGCTGATCATCGAGGCTTGGCACCACCAACAGAATGGTAAGTTCAATATACAATTCTTATATAAGGTCCTCTGTAGTGTGTACGTTGTAAATAACGTGTGTATACGTATAAGAAGTTGTGAGGAGGAGAGTAGAGCAGAGCGATGGCAGAGCTTAAAAGTTCAACTCCAGAGTTTATGCTGCTTAACGAAGCTGTGTTCTGAGCTGCTGCTGCTGCTGCTGCTTCTACACAGAGAAGAGGGGAGACCCTTAAGATCGAACATCCTGTTGCCGCAGACTGTGCAGCAGGAAACAGGAAATCTCAACAGTTGGGGAACTTCCTTTTAACAAACCTAAGGTGGGGGAGGGGTACGTATAGGTCACCGTGACTGTCACCAATAATGCACACGAGGTCATTTCAGATTCGGATGGGTCAGTTCCATGCACGAGCCTGTCATAGGAAACTCTGTTAGGGCGTTTTAAGAACCTTCATGTAAAGGCTTATTGACCCCAGAGGATATGGAATGACGAGTGTTCCCTAATTCTATTTTTGAGTAAATTATTTTAATTGAATGGCTCAGTCTGCTGATTAGATTGTTCTGTTTTTATTTTATGACTACAGTTAGTACTGTAACTACTGTACGTAAATACAACTACCCACCACTTCTGTGCCATACGTAACACATCAACGTAAAGTGTGTGCTTGAATGTATGTACGTAGGCTGTATGGTGGTGGGATGTTTTCTATGGAAATATGATGTTGTATCTTTAAGAGAAAAGATGAGTATCGTGTATTACTTCCTTCCTCGTCTAAATGGAACGGGCTCATTTGAGTTTCAATTAAAATTAATTGAAACGTGTGACAAATGAATTTTTTTCTGTTGAGATTTTCTGCGTCTTATCTCCGATGTGGTAAGGGGAAAAAATTGTAAGAGGGTAAAGGCAATATAAACGAAGAAAAGATTGTGTTTAGGTTTTCGATGGCAAGTTGCCCAAGAAACTCGAGTCTTACTAATCGGTGGCATATGTCCCATGTTGATTTTGTTACGCAGATTCCGAGCGACTTATCACTCGAATGGCAATTCAACAGTATTTGGACATAGGGGAAGAATGGAGGGCTCGTGAATGGACAGGAGGAAATTCGGGTCAAGTGAAATTAGAATATGACTACCGAGTTCGTTGCTTGCCTGAATATTATGGAGACTCCTGTGACAAGTACTGCCGGTCTAGGGACGACAAGTTTGGGCACTACACGTGTTCCGATCAGGGGGATATTATTTGCCTACCAGGATGGACCGGATCTTACTGCGAAAAAGGTATGGATGCCATTTCAAGTTTCTCTAATGCTTTATGACAGTTGTCAAATAATTGGAAAAGTACACAGTACAAGTTAGGGAGACGTGCAACGGATAACTTGTGTGTTGTGTGTGAGTGAATACGACCGCACAATCAGACACCATACTCAATGGTAGTAGTAGTACATACTGACAATGCCACACTTGAGCTATCTTTGGTTGAATGGTATTGTAATGAGAATTGGTAGTTTCTAACTATGAAAAAATCAATTGCAAGTGTTTCTTCCTTTGTCGCATGAATGTTTCGTCTCCTTGAGGAAGTTGTCCGGACATTTCCATCCTGATAATAGTACTACGTACTCTCAGAGAGAGCACACAGAGTTTCATTTGGTTTTGTTCATAGTAAGTTTTTAGGAGATATTTCCCGGATGGAAATACGATAGCGCAGCTGGGCAACATCCTGGCATGGGACGAAAAGCTTTACTACTGTATGATGATGATGATTAGTAAAGAGAGAGAGAGAGAGAATCCTTAGTTTAGTTAAGGTTCTGTCTCGTACAACAGTTTGTAGTAGTTATTATTGTGGAACTGTTGTATGTATGGTGGTTTCGTTTACTGTACGTCCTTTCCATCGTCAGTATGTGCACCAGTAGAACATTACGTTCCTCTTATGACATGTTGAAGGAAAATCAGAATGAGCAGAGTAGTTGGCATGGAATGATGGCATGACAGAGAGTGAGAGAGAACGATAGAGAAGTGAGCGAGGACGTAGCATTGCCACGTACCGTAACATAGATTATTATAAAGAAATGGGTAGAGGAGAGCAGTGGAAGTGTATTGTGTTGTATTGTAATATGGCGTGAAAGGAAGAAAAATGATTCAACATGAGCTCGACCGTTTCTGAAGAATAGTTGATGGAACTCACAGTGCTCTCTCGCTACACAATCCACCTACCGTGGCACTTCATTACTTAGGTATGTCTGTCTATGCATTATATTCGCGAGAAGGTTGGGCACACACACAAAGATAGAGAGAGAGAAGGGAATAAGGTAGAGAGGAGAGAAGAGAAAGACTTGGTTGAGATTAGTCGGTCAAAGCCGAACTTTTAAAAATCTTCTACATAGAAATGTGTAGAGCAAAAGAGTTTGAGATTTTTTTGTTATCATCGAATGAAGAGAGAGAGAGAGAGAAGTATATCTAAGCAAAAGGAAAAGCAAAGCAGTTGAGTCAGAAGCAGCCAGATCCCCTGTACATTTATGTACATTGAACATTAGGAATGCGCGAGTCGTGACCAAATGATGAGAGAAGTGAAGAGGCACTCGCCTGGAACACTGAAATTCCCACCGGCCCCTCTTCTCTCTCTCTCTCTCTCTCTCTCTCTCTCTCTCGTCTCGTCTCTCTCTTACTCTTAGGTTACGTTAACTCAAGTCAGAATCTGATATAAACTATAAGGGGGATTGGAGCCAAGAACGTAAGTTAACGTAACTAACGTGTGGTGCATTACACTGCATTTCAGTGGATCGGCATGGCATTGACGAAGTATATATAATATGTATGGAAACCATCCAAAGCCATCCCCCGATTTAATTAAAAACTCTTTTTCCAAAGCACAGCGTAATAATATTCAAGGGAATTCAGCAGTCGAGTAATCGTAGTAAAAGTAGTTGGAGAGTGCAGGACCGGAATAATACATAGTCTCCTTTGCTTATATGTACGTATACATGGATACATTTATATCTGCTGTATAGGCAATACATGCACGTATTATGTAGTTATTGTCGTAATAATATTTTCCTATCCCTATATAATGCATACACATGGAGGAATGGGGTACTACTACTCGTACGTACGACTTACTCTATAGAGAAATGGGATAGACAGCCGTAAAGTAGACAAGTTTATATGTTGAATCGTAAAGTGAAGGCATTGGCAGAAGAGACGAAGTGGATGTTAGAATCTGGTGACCAAATGCAGAGCAATGGTATTAGCGTAGAGTAATGGCAAAAGCAACAGCCGCTGGTAGAGTTTAAGTTGTCCTGGTCTGGTTTGCGTTGCCGACGAGAGTCCGACGAGGCAAACTGTTGCAGATGGTGCCAAGCCATGATGGCAGGCAGGCAGGCAGAAAGAGGAGCAGATGTTCCACGCGCGCCGTCCTCGGCCCTTACCCATCTGGCACGTGCCCTTTTCTGATGATAAGCGTGCCACCAGTCTCCACATACACTGGTCTCTACATTGTGTGTGTGTGCCACTTCTGGAGAAACTCTTGGAAAATAACCTTACACATGCCGATAGCATATAATATTATATATGGTGGATGAGATGGTGGGTAGTGATGTGGAATTGTGTAATGCAATGCCCTATAACGTGTTCTCCTTCTTCTCGGTAATAGTAATGCGTAAATAATACAAATAGCCAAGCAAGGATCTAATCTTCACACAAAAGTGAAGAATGGAGTTCAGGTTCGTTCGTATTATTCCACTGCATTATGTATGCGGATACCTTTTTTCCTATTCATGTCTACTCGTATTCTTATTATTGCAGTGTGCAACACAATACTACTACCAATGCTACTACGCTGCCATGCCAGTTGTTGAATCACCTTTGGATCGCATGCACTTTCCACTTCGGTTTGGTTCGGTAGGGACAAGTACATTGCACAGAGTGAGGTATTTATTGAATTGAGAGTTGTTTTAAAAAGAATGGGATGGATGATCCATGGCATGTCCGTGCCATTTGGTTTCAGGAGGGAAATAATCTTTGTTGTAACTTCAATTGAACTTGTTTTCAGCAGCTTTGATTTCCAGATCCGTTTTTTAAAGATGTTGTTTCTTCATTGCAATTCAGGCTACGTATATGAAAACCTTGGTCTTGCTTAATTACTCGACTCTGCTTCGCTCTTCCCTCTGTTCCTGTGTTTATACGTAGTATTTATGCGGTTATGTAGAGGCTCGCTCTCGGTACTTTACCATATGGTGTGGTAGAATGGCATGACATTTCTTGCGAAAACCTGGCTCATGTCTTGTTACATGTTAATTGCATTGCTGGGTTGTGTCTTATATCATGGCTGTTGATATACTATACGTGACGGGTGATGTGATGTGATGCAAGGAGAGAGAGGAAGAACATCTTTTGAAACGAATTCTTTAATCTCTGCTGTATAGGCAATGTATTAGGGGTTGAATGGGAGAAGAGAGGAAAGATTAGAGCATCCTGCGAGCGACGACATAAGTTAACTGCCTGTTGCGTTGCGAGCCTGTTGTTTTGTTGTGTCCCTGTCTTCTTGATATTCATTTTTTATTTGGACATCTTCTCATGGTTTGGTTAGACTTGAAGCTAGAAGGGAACTACTGCACATTCATTATTATAAAAGAGAGCTTATTTCTTGTGGTATTCAAGTTTCGTACATTTTGCGTGGAAATTCATGGTACATATTATTATTATATAAGAAAGTTTGTAGAACGTAGGAAAACTTACAATTAGGGAAGACAACAACAGAAGCGCAGAGAAGAGAACACGACAACTTGAGTATCGCATGAGCATCCTGGGCTCATTATGATGAATGACGACTGACGACTCCCATTATCAACTCCATTGTGGAGGGATGTAAACTAGAGAAATGTTATGCGGAGTAGGAGAGTATGACACAATAACTGATTGTGTAGTGATATGCGTAGGAACGGCATAGGGAGCACAACGGTTGAGAACAACAACTAGATAGTGATGTTTGTGTTTGTTGGTGAGTATGTAAGTGGAATGTAATGTAGTCGATCTGTGTGTAACGTGTTTTGTTCTAGGTGCGAGAATAGGTTCTCCGAGTTGTTCTACAATGGTTATTTCCAGCTTATCTTTATCTGAATCTGCGTTACACTATTTCTGCATGTGAACCTTGCTTTAATCTTTCGCAAACTCGGTTGTTGTCAATTGTTAAAGTGAGCTTCCTTCTTGAGAAGTTCAGTTTATCCTTGTAGTTGTGTTTGTGTGGTGTGTGTAAATTTGAGGCGGTCGCGGTAGCTTCTCTATGTACCCGGCAAGACACGCAAGCGTTTAACAATATCACTGGAAATTGTATTTTTCAAATTTTCCTATATTGTTCGTAGGATTTGTTTTTTCTGTGAGTTGTGCGAAATGCTTGATTGAGGAAGTAAGTGGCTCCTAATCATGCATATGCTGGATTATGCAGTGTCTGTCAGCCAAAGCAACAGCTCATGATAGACATGTTGAAATGAAATTGAAAGGCTGTCACATAATGCTCTCCTCTCACCGGACGCATCATTATCATTAAAATCATTAAAATTCTATGTGTGCCGTGTACGTTTTGTCTTCGAGGGTTTCAAGCTGTCAATTTAAAAAGAATGCGTCTTTTATTTATTTTCTTCAAATTATACCAGATAAAGCATATCTCCAGCGTACACACCAGCACACAGTGCAAACACAGGAATTGCGTAACCCTCAAAGAAATCTACTCACTGAGCTGAATGGGATATAGGATTTTAAATTGGAAGGTAACACAAGAAACTGTAGCTTCTCACACTTCTACTGTGCTGTTGTGTGCGTAACTTATATCATTGCCTTGTGTATGTATGTATGTGTAAATTATAATAAATACAAAGTATAATTTACATTAACATTTTCCTATGTCGTTTTCTTGCTGCGTACACAATTAAAGCCCTACACGGTTATACAATACAATAGATGTTGTCGATGTCATAATATCCAAGTTCTGGTATAACAAAGCTTTTATAGTGACAAGGCAGTATACAGTAGAAGATTTAAAAAGTAAAAGGTTTTCAGACCAACCTCCTCAGCTTTCACGGGAAGGCCACAACAACCTCCATTTTACATCTAACTACTGTACGTTTTCCATTTACTCCACACTCCACCCTATAAAGGTGCAGTATTTATGTATAGTACGTAGTAATAGGAACAATACGATAGTTGTTTAGACCTGAATGTAAGTGCATGTAACGACTGAGAGAATGGCAGGTTTGAATGAAAACGGAGAGTGGAGCTGATTCCCCATTTAAAATCCCCGATATATTAATGCTGATAAAGTTTTTAGGTCGCCTATGCTCCCCGTTGTTGATTGTTAGTTTAAGTCGTATCTTTGATGATATGATGGTTGAGTTCATTTGGTTGTCATGCTGTATCCGTGTGCGTACATCTAGTAGTGGAGAGCAGAAACCCGATAGATTGAAATTGAAAATAAACTTATTTAGATCGAGACTTGTATAGTGTAGCATATAGTATATGCGTAGTGGATGGATGATGGCAGTATGGAAACCTGTAAACTCACTTTTGCTGTTGCTGATGTGGCCTGGCTAGCAAATGGTGCAGCTGCTTCGTTTTTCCGAACAGTGGGTACAGCTGCGTATAGGTCAGGAACATCTGCTCTTTTCCCCACACCAACTCTCTTTTCTCTCCAGTGAGTACCTATGTGGCCCTGTGTGTGTTTGGGTAGTGTGTTAAAACTTTTTCGGGGGTCATAGTAGTCACACATCTTTTATACGGTGGTGTGGCGGCAGCAGAGAGCATAAGTTCTTGTTGGTCTCGATCGGAAGAGCATATGTAATGCCTATATGAATGCACTATATGTAATGTGCGTTTCCTCTCCTCGTGTTTGATACTAGTATGTACATAGGCATACGTACGTAGTAAGTAATAGATTTGGCTGCGTAGCGAGTAGGCTGCTTCATATTATTGGGATCGGTTGCCACTGTATATTGTACTGTTGTGTATTGCTCTGTGCTTATGTACATAATAATGTCCTATTGCTAAATATAACCTAGTGTATATGCATGCAAAGCAAACCAACGGATCTTTTTTAAAAGGATCAACAC
>JABASC010001615.1:0-22065 GCA_019776185.1 Plutomurus gul | reverse complement strand
CGTGCAGACCACGTGCCCATATTAAAGGGGTATGATTCGAAAAATCGATATTTTTTGATGACGTCACTAATGAATGTTCCCTTATTCTATGATTAGTTATCGCACGAGAAAAGAGTAAATGAAAAGAGAAAGTCCTTACTTGTCGATCGTAGCCAACAATTCGGAGGAGATGAACACCATGAGCAATAGAGGCCATGTGAAATTTACGAGTAACTCCTAAGAGTCAATGAAATGTTATTATCACCAATTCCTGTCAGAAAGTCGCCTACAACCACTTCACACAACACGTACAATTAGTTCATCCTCCATTACACTTACCCAAATACTTCTCCAAATCTTTTTTGCTTAGATGATCCAGCAGACGGGCATCTACTAGACAACCGGCAAAGTTTTCAGCGTACTACGCAAACATAAAAGAAGGAACCGTAGGTATATATCGTCTGAGTGAATAAAGTCAACGATAAAAGTTTCATCATTGGACAAATCATCGTGTATTTATACGTACCTGAGGTAAACCGATGTCTGGCAACCATTCAGAGCTGACCCAGACATGAGATAATTCAACGATACATGGGAATCGCACGAGAGCCGGATTACGGTGTTCTTCAATTGCCAACCGAAGTTTTTTACGATGCAGAGGATGCGTAATTCCCAGCTCTGTTTCCAATTCAGAATCACTGTGGGTACAAATATTTAAATTTAGTCCACTAATTACTTACAACCATTGCTCATCTTTGTTTGCAGCTGCGAACAGTACCATAGTTTACCAGTAAGTATTTGATGATTGTATGTATCTTTTAATTTTTTAACAAATACATAGAAAGTAGTGTACCCTGTGCAAGGCACTTATTTAGCTGTAAATAAAATGTATTGATTAAATTTAGTTACTTACTTCAATTCAAGTAATACTTTTCCACTTTTTATGTTATCTGAGCACCGTGAGCCGTATTGTGGCTGAAACGAACAAAATATTAGGTTTCAAACAACAGCTAATATGGACGGAAAACAGCAATTAAAGTGTGACTACTGTAAGAAGACTTTTAAAAGTTATACTGATATACATAATAATGAATTTACATATTGCAGATCTGCATTTCCTGAAACCAACCGTCCGATTTACCGGAATTTACGCCAATCCAAAATTGGCTCTCGCAAATGGAAAGTTTCTGCTCCGAAAATACTATAAATGCCGACATCGGAAAGGAAATGTAGAAATATTTCGTCTAATTGACATAAAAATCACTGAAACTAATGTGGGAAGGATGATGACTTTATTGCATTCACTAACTCAGATCCGCGACCATGCTAACACTTAGACCAATGCACTCGTACAATCTATTTTGAAGGTACGATTTTAACATGCGTCCCTGATTACTGATTATGTAATATTTATGTACAATAAGTGTTTGACTTAATATCATATATTTATTTTTAGGCTGCGTCTGGAGCACCATGTTCCTCAAATTCATCTTAATCCTCATCTTCCTCATCAGGGGATGAAACCTGTGAATATTGCTGCTTCACACCACATAATAAAAGAAAATGTGGAATATGTTACCATTCCAAGGCTGACTTCTATCCACGCTTGAACCATACCGGCTCGCCAGAGCTCCATTGGAAGTGTTGCAGCTTCTTCTAAGCTGAAAGTAAAATATTAAAATATTATTAGTATGATGCATGCGCACATCAGTGAACATGACTGAAATCGTATCTGAACAAAAGAAGAGGACATAGCACACTTTCCAAACGTTTGTGAGTATGCTTTAATTAAAATAAACATTTCTTTGCTTTGACAAGATGTATTTAATTCTGTAATTATCATACTATTGTGGAACGTGTAAAAAAGCGCAGGCATGAGTTGACTGGCCACATATCTGGTGTTTGTCAGTGATAGGCCCAGGAGATGCACTACAGTGATCAGTTCCTGACAGATATGTTTAATTTTCATTGATAAATTTTCCTAACTAATAACAGATTATAAAGCGCAGGCATGAGTTGACTGGCCACATATCTGGTGTTTGTCAGTGATAGGCCCAGGAGATGCACTACAGTGATCAGTTCCTGACAGATATGTTTAATTTTCATTGATAAATTTTCATAACTAATAACAGATTAAAAATGGCCAAAAATAAGTTGGAATTGGTCCATACCCCATGCAAAAAGCACTAATTATTTTTCTGTTTTGGAAACGCAACGATTATTTTTCAATTACAGGTTCAATACAAGGATGAAAGGATAATGTCAAGTTACTAATCGAGTGGTTGGATGGCAAAGGTGTATCAAAGGTATATCAATTTCCATTACATCATCTGTATGTGGAATTAGCTGCACAAGCCAATCAAAGGATCCTTAAAGATTCACCCGACTGGGTGTACTACATATAATGTATTTTAGCGCTTGAAATTTGGTTAAAAGGGGACCCCTTGTTGAAATGGCTACTAAATACGTAAAAGCACATCATTGCTTGCCACAGAAGGATCTTGTATTTACCTTGGACTGCACATCTCTACAATTCAAAAGCTGACAAAAAAAATGGCTGATATGCCAGTAACCCAGGCTGTTGTTGCAAGTTATGGGGACAAAGAGGGGCAGGAACTACTGCAAGCTATTCTTGGCATTCGCTGTTGTTCATTTATTGTTAATTTCGTTAATCTAAACATTACTAATATGTATGCCTGATTTAATGAACACATAAAATCAAGCCATTTGTGTCAATAACTTAAATTATGCATTTTAACATTTACATAATTGTACATATAACTTGTATTACCTCCTCAGTTTGTCTGCATAACTTTCTTGCTCGGTCAATGGTGATTGAGGAACTGAACTTTGTGGCGACCAGCTTGTACGTTGTCCTGTAGTCATCCCTGAAAATATCAACATTAGAAATCATAACTGTTCTTCAATTCCCATCACACTTTCAAAAATCGGCTTGCACTACTCGATCTAGTACACTACCATCGTATATTGTCGGATCTAATGTACGTCTATGTTTATTGCGTGCGAAAACTCGACTAATGCTTCCCCATGCGCCCTTAGCACCAGTCGAGGCACGTCCTGTTGAATCAGGTCCACCACGACGACTGTTTTTCCGCCGGGCTTCTGCAGCTTCCGCAGCCAGTAACTGTTCAGCCGACCTATTTGTATTCCACAGAATTTTATGGTATAAATATTTATCTACACGGTCATATAGGTACTACTACTAGCCCTGTGCTAGCAGAACCTCATCATGTCATTTTCATGTGTGAAGCGTAAATTAGAGCAGAAAGTTTTACGAGTGGGGCAGAAAGACATGCTTTTATCTTTATTATCTTGCCGTGGTACCTTGAGAGAGCATTTGCGTCAAGTGAGCGAGTTAACGAAGAGAAAGACAATCCAGGACTATCTCGAGGAGTAGCAAAGAGTTGGGGTAGTGTGGCTGTGGATATGACAGACATAGAATCTCCATCTCCTGATCCATCTCCACATAGATCCAGACTGATTGCTGTAAAATATAAATACAGATTGCACTTCCCGACGGCTACTAATTCCCACTAACTGTTACGGGATAGAGGGGCGGCCGTTTAATCATTAATGGAATTCCTAAGTTGAAAGACACTTTCACATGATCGTAATGTTGTGTTTGTGCAACTGGAGAGCAATACAATTGCACACTATTAGATTCTAGTAAAGTGGTGGTGCATATATACCTTCATTTGCAGAGTCTGACAGGTTGCCTGCTGTAGGTAGACCTCCGCCAGAGTCTCGGTCCGAACTGAGTCGTACTCCGGAATCAGCGGAACTTCCTCTGTCCCCTACTGTTGCATAAGTGGCTGTTAAGGAAGAGACTAGTGAATAATGAGAAGTTGCATTCGTGCTGCTGGATCGATCTGGTTCCGAGTAAATTCCGTACTGAGCCAATTGTCTTTTAGCCTGGATATATTCCACCACATCGCAGAAGATACGAGATGAGCATGATAGAGTAAAAAGCCATTTTGAGGAAAGTTAAGAAAATGTTTACAACACGCACAAGAATGCACACTTTTGGTATAAGTATTTAGTGAGAGTGTACCTCGTGCAATTCTTCCTGCATGCTTGCAACCTGGGATTCTCGGACGTTGAGTTGAGTGGCCAACGCCAGTCCCCGTTCAGCTTCATCTCGTGCATGACGCAGTATGTTCCACCTTTCTCGTTCAGCCTCATCTCGCTCTACGGCAAGACGCTGCAGAGAACCTTCACTTTCTCTCATCCTCTGTTTTACAAAGGAAATTACAAGGAATGAGAATCTGACTGTCGAGGAAAAGTTTCCTGCTGCAGAAGAAGTTATGTTGCACAATAGGTGCTCATGATTGGTTTTCCACCACGAGCGCCTTTTCATATGTTATGGTGTTCAGTTATATGTATTTTAGCTTGTGTACCTGTTCATAGTTGCGAATAAAATCTCTTAGCTCCTTCTCTTTGTCTTCCAGCGTAGAATATAGTTGCTTCATTTGGTTGAGTAGTTCAAACTTTTCGGCTTTCAGACGCTTACGATCTCCTTTTAAAGCTAAATACATAGTGTTTCAAATACAACACGTAAGTAAATCAAGGTAATGTAATAAAGAAACTTAAGGCGCAGTCATTGCTTATTCAACATACGTGAAAATGCAAACTAACACAGTTTTAGGTAGCGTAAACTCGTGGTAAACACGCGATGCTTACTGTAAATAGCTGAAAGGCTGCCAAAAACTTTGGCATACATTGCTGAACCATTTTCAGATTTAAACCTCTTTAATTACTTCACGTAACTTCTTATATAGCTTACTATCAATTCATTCAACAACTTATCTTGTACTCCAATTTAAGCACTTTTCTATAGCTAACCTAATGTCCTCAGTTTCACTCTCGACGAAATATTACAGGCCCAATGATGTTTACTGATATTCTAAACACGTCGAAAAGTAAAAATTTACCATCTTATATCTTTACTAATCTAAAAATAGAATATCATAGGCAAACATTTTCACACCTTCACATAACATACTGTTTAAATGAACCGTGAGTCCTTTACATGTCTCCAGTGCATACAAATGCTACATTAGCGTGTGTATTATTACCTAACCCTGCATTCCGCATCACCTACTTTTTATTAAAGTTTTCTCAATTGGCTCAAGTAGTCTCTCTGTACGATGTGTACGAGTGGTACACAAAGTCATGCTTTTCTTTTCACATATGTATGGAGCATTATGCATGAGAGATTTGGAGCAAGTACAGACCCAACATTCCTTTCTCTCTCTCTCTTCTTTCACTTCACATGTCCCTAGTCTCTAGTCTAAAGTGGAACTACGAAAGGGTATTAATATTGCTTGTGCACCTGAAAGAGCTTCTTTGGCAAGCTGAAGTTCAGTCTGGAAATCTTGAGACTTTTCGGGTGTTGTCGTCGCTTCTTTCCCTTTTCGGAGCTCGGTGATTTCTTTCTGAAGATTTTGATTCTCCTTCAACAGCTTCTCACATTCTTGCCGTATTTCATTAAGTGATAGAGATTCTAAATCTATGGAAGGCGGTGATTGCTCCTCAAAATCTAGAATTAAAAAATGTTTTATTGCAATTTTATTGCGCAATGCTATATAATCTATGTACATCTACACTACTAAATACTTATTTGATAACATTCTACATGCACAAATGCATGTAAATAGGATCACTATGGTCTTGTAGGCTTATTATGTATATTTACTTAGTTAGCATAACAATAGAGAAATGTCACTTTTTCATATCAAGTATGTATGACTGCATAAATAACTACATAAAAGGTAAAAGAGTATGATGGATGTTGTACCATGGTGGTAACTGCCATTACTGGTAGATATCCCATTGACTTGAGTTGGAGTTTTGTCGTCGAAGAGCCCATTGATTGTGTTATGGTTCGTATTGTTCGAGTCGTGATTTGGAGACGTGGGAGTGGAAGGGGGTGAACTTAGTTGTGAAATTCTTTTGTTGGTATCTGTAAGCTCGGCACGTAATAACGCCATTTGACGATGTGCTGATGTCAAATCTCCGTCCAATCTGCCTGCTAAAGCTTTATTTTCTTCGACCATCTTACGAAATTTACCCTGTAAAATTAGACATTTATTAATTCAACGACCAATAAGTACAATCGAGTTTGTTGCCCTTTAATGCTCTCTGGATAAATGTGCCAAGCTTTACCAAAAACAAATACCTATTTATTATGCATGAATTCACTCACTCCGTCATTCGAAAGAGTAAACAAAGAGGAATTGAAGATACCCACATGTGGCACATACTTTATCAGTTCAGATGGATGGACAGAAACTTTTTTGCAGAACAGATTTGATTTCCCTACAAAGCTTAGTTAGAGATGCAACTTGATGCAAGTTAAGTGCCCACTTTGCTTTAAGAAATAAAATATGACAAGTACTCAACTTCAAGTAAAAAGTAAGAAAGTGGGAAATATAATCCGAAAACATTACATCTTGTAGAATAACGAAAACTCCCAGGTTAAATATTGCAGATAATATTACAAAGCTACATAGAAATTCCAGAATTTAAAACACATTATGCATCATACAGCAAAATCTTCCACCATTTTCAGATATATGTATTGCTCTTGGGTTTTCCATGGGACACAAACACAGGTGTTTCTGTGATAAGACAATAACTTTGAAATTTGTTACTACTAGTACTGTATAGTACTACTCTTAAAGCTAGCAAAGTTTTCTGTCTGTATACATCGTAATAGTAACTTTAGGGAAAAAAGATTAACTGTCTTGTACTGGTGTAATATACTTATGTGATTCCCTGTAGTATTTATTTGCATTAGATTAGAAGACAGAGATAATCTTTTCGTGTGATTTATAACGTCGTTCTGCCTATCCAGTGGATGCTGCAAAAGATGCACACATGGTAGTAGTAATGCTTTTGCACAGTTTGCAACAACGATTGTGCACAGGTGAAAAACGGAAGCTCGTACATATGAAGTATCATCATGCATTCCAGTGTACGTGCTTCACAGTGCTTCATCGTGCTACACATGAAATTGAGTTTCTCTTTTTTCTATAAAGCTTACTTGTGCATCAAGGAGAAGTCTTCGCATAAGAGTTATGCTAGCCTTCAGTGCATCGCGATGCTTTAGTTCCCCATTCTTCCCATCTACAGTGAGGTGAAGAGCTTCAGCATCCGGGGAGAAAATAAAAGTGATGATCTGGTCGTTGAGGGCATCCAGTGACTGGATTGCTGAAATAGGAAAAAAGCATTCATGTCAATACGTAACGGTTATTGCAAACGGAGAAATGGAGAGCACGGAGCTTTAAAGAAAAACTCCCCACTATAATTCTATGATCAATGTAGGCAGAAGCAAGTTCAAACAGTGTATGATTAGTTCGACTACTACTGCAGTCTGAGAGTCTATGAATATTTGCCAATTCACTGTAAATCATATGTTACCCTTAAACCTATATATGACTATAGTTTAAGAACTGCTTCGACACAGCTATTATTAGTTTTTCTCTACTCCTTTTCTACCTTCTAAAAATATTCCGCCAGTATTCTTTTAGCCGCCTACCCGCGCTCCGCTGGTTGTTACAGAGATATACGGGCATTCAGACATGAACTGAAGGAACTATGTAACATTATGATGTAACACATAGTCGTAACATTCATTCACAATACTTCAAGTCGTTTATGGCTACCCTTTGAGGTATTCCACTTATTTGAAACATCAAATATCCACATTTGTACACTAGTATGTACATATGTATGTATTCGATCGATTATGACCTTTGTTCTGTTGGAATATCTACGGATACCTAATGTTAACAATTTTTAGCTTTCAAAACGTACGTTTTTCAGAAACATCAAGACGGCGACCCCATTTTCTTTTCAAAGAAAACAGAATAAAGATTGACTCCTGCCAGGAGAGCAACTTTTATAACAGAAAAGTTTGAAGACCTCCCAACTTCGTGGGCCCGCCCAGTGCCCGAAAATGTTCCGTTTTTATTTAGGTTAAATGTCCCGTTACTCCCGCTACTTACTTCGAACGGACGAAATTACACAGTCTAGTCTATATTCTGCACATTCACGATATATACTACCCCTACCTATAAAAGTGAAAGGAAAGCATACTACACTTGTTAGTGATGATGATGACGATTACTTAAGGATTTTAGACTATAAGTATTATATATTTACATTGTCTAAAATCCTTGGACAGTATTATACAAATACTATTTTGATTCAGAGTATACTGCTAATTTCACATTCACATTTACTACTATTCCAATTTGATTTATAAATAACTGAATTAAATAGTAACTAGGACAAGTCTTGCGGCAGAGATACGAGACTTCATACTTACTGTACTATAGGTAGGTACTTACAAAGTATTTAATACATGGGGGTGAACTTTATTTAACCATGAACGGTAAATAAATTAAGTCAGAATCTAATATAGTTATTTATCTCTAGATAACCATCCTACAGCATTTGGGCTTATACTTCGATTACTTTAAATCAATTAACAATTCTAAAACTCTATCAAGCTGAACCTCGAAAATAAATTGAAACGAAGTGCCGGAAGTTGTACAAATACATGAATCCACATTCGGACCCCACATCACGAAATTCATATATCAGTCAACCAACTTTGTAAATTGGTGTACAATGTACACCAATTTACAAAGTTGGTACATCACAGTGTTACATATGCATAGTAGTACCGTATTGAGCTCCTCCATGCTAAATGCTTTGTGTGCTAGATTGAATGAAATATTCACGACATGTTTCATGGTCTACTCAGACCCAAAGTCATAAACTGGAAGGATCTGTGTGATATTATTGATAAAACACGAAAACCAACAGCTAAATAGCTTTATTCGATACATTAAATGCACTCTATTTATAAACCCTGATATATGTAGTATGGAGAATGGACCACAGGCATATACACTTGGACATAAACACGATACGTATTTATTTGTCCGGAATGCATGGTTGAACGGAAATTTGCAAGCGTGTTGATCAGAAGAGACAACTAAAAAATCTGTACGAGCACAACCACAAAACTTGTTCAGGTCTCATTTTGAACTTTTATTTGCACAGTAAATGACGGAAAATGCAGGCAATGGCTGTCACAGATGCATTTAGTCGTAACTGATACATTTCTGAAAGGAAATAGAGTAGAGGAAGTGTGTCTCTGCAGATAAAACAAACATCGCCCGTGCATTGGTCGTACGCAGTGTTAATGTGACAAAGCGGAAAGACAAGACCCTGTTAAAAAGAAACAGAATGTGCACCACTAAGTTAAACGAGAGCAACGAGCCAGAGATGTAATCAAACCATGCATGGTCCGTCCTGTTTTGTTTGTAAAAGCAAGGTAAGTGCAGGCATATCATTATTGATTTAGCAATGTACACATACAATGCTTCATGAATTCCTCTCACGCACAATTTCCTTGCATTGCATCATCCTCTAATAATTCATTTGTAATAGCATCAAATAATTGCCTGGGTGTTTGCTTTTCACTCACTGGTAGCTCATCCGTAATCCGTAGCTAGTTACTATTATTTACCAGGGTGACTAATGCGCGAGTGAAAACTTTCTTCACAGAAAACCTATCTATCTCATTCTCTGTGCAGTGTTAGCTACTACATTAGGAACAACACATACGTGTGTTTTCAACATTTACACAAGGACGAAAACTTTCTCACATTCACGGCAACCCAGCATGCATAATACATAGAAATGGATCTTCTCCTCTCACCCAACTTTGAAATTCTATAGTTACATCACAGAGCTCATACATAAGGTAATAATAGTAAAGCCACGGCACGGTACTATACACATTTGCTATGAGAACTACAGTTACTCGTTTACCTCGTATTTTCCTTGTTATCCGCTTGTATCTTTCATGTTTTTGCAAATAGTACGGCAGTAGGTGTGCAATGCTTCAATACTTACTACGTGCTGTCTATCAAAAATGTACCATAACAAAACGCAAAGCAAGAATTGCCCTACCTAATCCGCCGTGCTTTCCAGTAAATAGTACTGGTCTGCTGTTCACGTTGTGTCATGTTAAATGTCAACTGCGTATCATTAGTAGCATAGAAACACCAGTTCTATATAGTACTACAATACATACACGTTCTTTGATAATTTTGCCCTTATGCAGTACGTGCCAAAAATACATGTATGTAACAACATAACAGCACCGAATAGTACACTATTTATTTTGTTTTTCCTACATACATAGCAGTACTACCTTTTTCAAAGTGAACATTCTGTTTGGCAAAAGCGTTCGTGAAACAAGTGACGATTTTGCAATGCATTTCACCCCCATGTGGACTTAGTCCTGGAACGGAATTAGTCTCTTCCTCGGACTCTGAATCGTGTTTTAGTTCTGAATTTCCTGTCGACTCCATTTTCATCATTGCACTATCACCGTTTTGGCCCAAATTTTCACCATTTCCCACATTAGAGTCCTTCATCATGACTGCTGTGCTACTTTAGTGAATCCTAAGTGAGACACATAGTCAGTGTTGCACACTTGTTTATCTGATAGACGAGAGTATTCGCAAAACAACACTGTATGTAGTATAGTACACATACGTGGATACTATATACATATACTGCTGGATTTATTTAATTATGTAGGAACGAGCAAGCAAGAGTGTGGAACAAAGACAAAATCCTTTTGAATGCTCTCCAGAATTGTCGTTTTCTTCCATTCATTCATTTAATTTCAATCTCATTGCTCTCTTCTGCTAAATGTAGATAGCAGTGGTGGTTGTGCACTCAAAGCTTCCATTTAGCTTTCCACTAATGTTACAGAGAGACAGTTGAATATTTGAACTTTTTATTTCTCGCACCAACAGTTATTCACTGCCAAGGAAAATGAAGTAGACACTACATTGCTGGAGAAAAACACAGTGATGCGCACAAAAACCACAGTTGATAAACACGAGCCATTGTTTAGGAAAAACACAGTGACAAACAATAGAAGTTGAATAAATTATGGAAGCCGTCTATTGCAATTTGTGCTCCGCAGGAACTTTGCACACAAACACACAAACTTTGCAATAGAGATCCACACACTTTCAGTAAATAGTGGCAGTTACGGTGAAACTGTAAAATAATGGCATTTCTATGTACGTTTCAAGGTTTTTTCACCCAGACACATTTATTTTAACGAAGACTATGCATTCTTCAGGTAAAACACTTTCAAACTGACATTTTCCTTCCCCGAAATTGCTCCTAGGCCATCACTGACACTGCGTACAGTTGAAAAAGGTACACGTAAATAAAACGACTGGAATTGGAAGGCAGAAGCCTTTTAAGGCAGTGGATGCCTATTAAATTTCAAAGAAGGCCTTGCAGCTTGCTGTTTCACCTGAGCGAAGAGCGTACCAGAGGGTCATTGGTATTGGTGTGCACAGGCAAATTGAACTATTGGAAAAAGGTAGATGAACTACGACGAGAGACGAGAACAACTGAACGAACGGCTTGAGCAGAAAACAACACTCGCTCACGGTTACATTACAAGTACTTAACCAGTAGATACATAATACAGTCGAACAGAGCCTTCTCTCTGCTCAGGTAGTAGTGCTATTACAATGAATACTATTAAAGAAGGATAAGAGAGAACGTGTAAGATAGGATACGATGTCTAAACAACGGACTTTAGTGTAATAACGAATTACAAAACGAATTGAGCCACGGACAGAACACAGACGAAGAGAGAACGAGAGACTCACGAAATCCTCAAGCGACGACGATGGGAAAACAACGGAACTCAGCACAGGAGGACAAGGAATGAAGACCCACTCAACTCATCAGCTCACAGCACTCTGCTTATTGTCAGTTTAGAAAAACAAGTTATATTTGAGAAGATCGTTCGTGGAGGCAAGTTCTGTTTACATGCAGTAGTAGTAAATGGCTGGGTGCGTACTACACATACATTACACACACGAACTACTTCGTCTCTGTTCAATTCAATTCACCTTCATATAAAACCTAATGTTTTTTTCCTATAGGTATGTACTTTTACTCTAGCACACTATGTGTGTAGGTACGTGTACTTATCTGTGAACGCAACCTCGGCACCTAAACACACACAGCCAGTGTTGTTAAATACACTACTGCGTCGACTGCGTGAACACAATTCAGTGCATTTCATATGCGAGACTGTCTAAAAGTGAGTCAGGAACGGAGTAACAAAACAGCGTTGCACTCCACGGTGGTGAGCACACCTGGCATGGCATTTGACGTTGCTCTTAAGGTTACATGTACACAATCACGAGCTTTTCCAAGTAAAAGTACGATATAAATATAGACACTTTGAACTATTATGTACTTCTGTGTGTCTACTGTGTGTAAGAGCGTCTTTATAATCTCGTAGTAGGTCACACATTTTCTTGATTACGTTGCTACGAAAATGCACTCTACTTTTACTACTGAGTCGTATTGTGTTCAACTAAATCAGTCGCAAGAGAGAGTGAGAGAGAGAGGAGCACCACAAAATGGAGACATAATAAGAAGATTCTTTTGCCAACTTGGGACCATGCCATTGATATAACGCTGTGCCGATTGCCTTGCCTTCGCCGCTGTGTCTTTTCGGCACAAGTGCTACACTTCAAACTATAAACTAGCACACATTCACATACACATGTACACAACAAACAAATGTATGGAACAGATTCAATTACAACCACTACCAGAAGCAGAGGACTTCATAAACGCTAACTTATTCTCTATAATGGACATTGTAATGTGCTCCCAAATTCTCTGAAATGAATTTGTAAATGTGGATGGAGGTTGCGAGATGACACTGTGGGCAGAGACAGAATGACTCTTGTTCAACAACTCACAATGTTAATTTGTTATGTACTATTTCGTAGTATCTCTCTCTCTCTGACGTATAAAAATATGTTCTGGTTTAATTCGATTCATTTGAATGTCACTGTGATGATGCTATCTACTTGTGTTATATGTGTCATGCGTCCTCTTCTCGCGTGCTCTGTATTGGCTGCAAAATAATGCAGACTCTGTGCATATAACCGATGTATTTATGTAGTGTTATCACTTTATTGGTTCTATTTCCTAGATTTCATCACAACGCACATTTTCTAAGAGATTTAATTGAAAGTACTATTGAAATACGGAATCGCTATCACCATAATGTAGAATGGTCTGTAATGAGTTGAACTGATGAATCTGTTTATTTAGTGGCATTTATAAGGTTGTTTGAAATGTGGGGAAACGTGTGATAGCTATTGAATAGAAGACCAGACGAGAGGAGAGAGCCGATGAGCTGAAGTCAAAATCAACACAAGGCAGTTGAACGACTGCAGTAAATACGCTTAATGCAATGTTGACTTTAATCTTTATAAACTAAAACTCACAGGACATAGTGAGGGGAATAGAGAGAGAGAGAGAAAGAGGATAGCCACTATGTATGTGTTACGGTTGTAAGTATATCTGTACATTAAAGTATGGATAGGTACAGATTGAATTACAGATACTGGTAGTTTGTCTGTGTATGCACTCAGACTTTTACACGTTTTACCCGTATTCACTTTTGTATGCGTAGGAAAAATTGTGTTGCATAATGAATGTATATAGTAATGGGAACGTGTCTGTTCAGTTGACGCTGTGGTTTACATTTGAAAAGCGACATTGGCATATAGTTGTGGTGGTGGTGGTAGTGGTGGAGGAGCGGTGTCTGTGTTGGCTTGGCTTTACTTTAAGGTTTCTAGGGCCCCGAGCCAAAATAGTGTATTATTTTTTCGGCTGCTACAAAAAAGGACCATCTGCCTGAGAACTACCTCTTGCATTGCAATGCACTCACTCTTTGCTACATTACACTCTTCTACACTTTTGTAAAGTAAGTACAGGAAGAAAGAAGGATAGAATAGCTACTTTTCCCTTTCTTCCTTCAGGCCATTCCTTCCCTACTGAAGTCAAATTGGGAACTGTGCATGCTGTGCACCTAAGTGTGATACAAATAAATATAGGGTAAGAAATGCTTTCGAGTATTCTTTACGGTAGACTGAGACTGAGACAAGACATCTTCTCAGACAGACTTGTCCTCCTAAACTCAACTTCTCTCGTTTTATTCTGAAGAATCGTGAACGAGACGGCTTCCACGTTATAATGGAGATTCTCGTATTTGTATACGAAGGAAGAAAACAAGAAGAGAGCACATGTGGCCTTCTCTCTTTTCTATTGTACTAACAATAAGTAATGGAAACTTACCAAGTAAGTAGCTTCGATGCTAACAATAAGCATAGGTATTGTATACTGGAGCCATAGTGTTATAAATATGTTTAGTAGCTACTAAACATATATTTTACATTCATTTCATAGCTAGTACAATGCACTGACTGAGAGTCATGCTTCTTGCCTGGTACTGTTCTGAACTTTTTCTCACCTTCTTCTCGGAAAATCTTAGTTGAGCTGAGTCCGACCCTAAATAAGCTATAAGAGTGACGCTTGAAGACACTGACTCGAGAAGAAATGGGGAAGAGGAGGAAGCTCTACAAGCAACTTGACAATCGAAATTGAATCCAGTGGCTGTAAACGAAATCAACACCTGAAAGACTTTTGTCATGTTCGCTTCATCACACACGCTACACAATATCCCTGAATCTGTCCATAGCAGTATATGCTTTGCTTCCTTCTCTCTATCTCCCTTCCTTTTGTTTTGTCCTCTATAAATGCGACAAATAGCTTCACTCAGTGTGGACTTATGTTCAGTTAGTCTATCATCTTTAGTAACGCCAATCCAATGTCTTATATATTTCCATTACCAGCTCCAAAAGTTCCCATGCTGCATCCCATTTCTCTTATCGCACAACTTCCCGTTACTAAAAAGCTCTATGAGAATTACTACTTTTTACTTTATCTTGCGCTACACGAACAGCCAGTGTCGTGTATAGCACGTATTTATGCTTACCTTATATTTATACTGTTAGACTGTTACCTACATACAACGTATCTTTATAGGTATACGTACGTGGTACCTAACAGTACTATCTCCATGAGAGGACTTCAGTCGTACTCCGCTATCTAACCAGACTAAGCCTGCAGGCATGTGCAGTTGTAGCTGTTAGCCAAATAGATTGAAGTTGAACTGATGATCTGTACTTATTCCTGCAATAACCGGAGGAGAGCTTTACTGTTTCACCATATATATATTCCCCTCTACTCTACCTTCTTACTTCTTACACGCACGTAATGGGGCACAGAGATCAGCACGTTCTCCAAACAAGAGGTTACAGCTTCGACATCAGCCCTGCTCCGCACTCTTCCTCGAGCAGAGAATTAGGCTGTTGGCACAGAAAGCCATTTGTCCATCAATCGCTCCAGCTACATTCTTTGTACACATCGTTTTTGCAGTAGTTACTACTGCAATTGCATTGCAACTTGCAACAGTTGCCCTACCCACAACTATTTGTTGACATACATACACACGACATATTGCAAGCTATGCATATATTTATAACATATTATAGGTACACCTTATAATTTTGAAAACGTTAACCGTTGTACGCTGCTAATGCTAGTTTGGCTTTCATTCAGACTGATCTATACACCAAACCGATTCCACAATCATCATCATCACAAAAAAAACTAATGATAAGTGCTTGGAGCAATTACATGAACGTGAGTCTGTTTTATTTCCGTTGTGCATAAAATAGCGTAAAACCAGTCCGACCACCAATTTTCAAATGGATAATTCAACCCCCCTAGCTTTACCACTTTGGTGCAATCGAATCTCCTCTTTTTACACTTTATTTACTGATGAAATTGGAACAGCGGTTGTCTATAGAGCTCACGTCTTACCTCGGTCTGCTCCAAATCTTTACTGAGTCGAAAAAGCTCTTAAATCTTAGATTATCCTTTCCCGGTACATTGGAATCTGTGCAAATACGTGCAACTGTAAGACAGGCGCGGAGGTAAAATAATTACTTATACCGCATGAATTCATCAAACACAAGAATCTTTTTGCATATAGTATATATAAACACTATATATTATAGCAAGGAGCAATTACTACATTATAAAGTTTATCGCGTAATCAATCAGCCTCCTCCTAGTATTGCCATTAAATGAGTGGCACTTTATGCAGTAGTGGTAGTAGTAGTGGTAGTGGTGGTAGTACAACAAATATTTCGTAGTTTAGTGGAATTCTGCATGAATTGGTAAAGTGCCTACTCTACAAAACACAGAACTGAGCCACTTTTACATTACTTTAGTGTACCCACAGCTTACCGAATACATTATAGTCAATCTTACTGGCAAAAGGAGGAAATGAAAAGACGGAGCTGAGAACGAGATGAATGCCGTGAAGTATAGTGGTTGTGAATAGAGCGTATCAAGATGAGCTGAAGGGATAAAATACGTCGACTGCACACCGCTACTGCTTTGGTGCACAGTATGCACACACAACTCCCCGTCCTATACTAAAGAAGGTAATAGGTAATGCTTCGGTTCTCTTGTCTACTCAACTACTGCACTCTATGTGTGTGTGTAACTGCTCGGTGCTAGGGAGCTGTGCTGTCGTAGCGTAGTAAGAAGCATAGCAGTGAATGGTAAAGAAGGGAAAGCAAAGTAGCACGGCCGTAATCTAGTAAAGCATGAATACCTATATGGTAGTGGTGGTGGTGGTGGTAGATATAGTGAGCAGTGAGATGAGAGGAGTCGTCTACCACTGGTGTAATAGCACATACTCGCACACAGTATAAAGCAACTTTAGTAGATTCTGGTGAACGGGAAGACGAGGAGAGGAACTCGGAAGCATGAACGAAATGTTGGTGGAGGATCCACTGTGAGTTAGATCGGACGGGGCCTTAGCATGCTAGACTTTCGTCTCTTACTATCCGCTAAGCCGAATAGAATAGTATAGTAGTATAATGGAGGGGGAATGAAAATCGATAAAAATTGCCATCAAGGATCAGCAGGGCAGCAACGACTAAGCGTCTATGTCTATCAAAGCACATTGTAAGGAGAGAGAGAGAGAACGCGCCAGAGAGAAAGAGTGAGTGAGAGAGAGAGAGAGAGAGCGGCTCAACTCGCATCATAGTCACACTAAACTACACTACAACACAGGAGGTTCTACATAACACGGGGGTATGTGGACATTATTCTTTTTACGCTATTATGGGGGTACAGTAAGTACGCAGTGCTCACTCATGTTCGGTTCACAACAGTTCACGTCTCTACAAAGCCAGCAGTAGTACGTAGTCAAAACTAAAACATTACATATTAACCTGTCTTGGATTGTTCTGTTCTGGACTAGTCGTGCTCTTCGTTTCTACGGCTTGGCCCCTCCAATTTATACACTCAATAAAGAGGGTCCAACAGAGACTGTGAGATGGTCACACTGGTACACTGCATTAACTCTAAAAATGAAATCTACTCCTGTTTTGAATTGTTGTACATGTTCTACTCAATGCTACTACTTTAATTCATACTTTTACTCACGATACGTACGAAGGATTGTAAATGAATTAGGGCAAGTGTGTACCGTTACAACTTTTCCTAATTTTTATTGTGTAAAGAATGGGGAGACTCCATGTTAAGTAATAAGTACTGCAGACGCTCGCGTAGTACTAATGGGAGATTGGATTGAATAACATTGGAGAGATTTTTTTTATATTTAAAGATTTCGTCTGTTTTAATAAATTTTTTAACTTGCTTCGTAGATACATACACCCAAGGTTGACGCCCAAAAAATTTACTCATTCTGCCATCTATCTCTTATTTTCCCATAACATAACCCTATAGTGGAGGCTAGAAAACAATAAAAAGTCTTCAACAAATATTCCCCCTTTAGCACTCATAATAATATTGTTTGAAAAGCAAAATAATATTAGTAACACGAAGCTTCCCTCACTGTCACCAACATCTTCATAAATGTATTTTCCAACGAATATTTGGCATGTAATCCATCATTCACGGTGCTACCCCACCCACTAGAATCAACGAACAACTCCTATGCACACAATGGCAATTTACCTGAGTCGGATTGACAGACGCTTTTTTATTTTCCTGAAACATACATCATGCACATAAACATAAGCCTGGAAGTTTGTAAACAGTATATTAAATATAGATACTAGTCTTTTGTTGTGAGAAAGTTAATAGTATTATAGTTGCTAAAGTACACAACAGGACAGGGATCAGACTTTCCGAATTAGTATCATTTTTATGAAGAATAGAAGGTCGTGTCAGTTGTGTGAACGTAGCAACGTGCTAATTACACCAGTGGCATGATACAAATTATATTTGCTCTAAAGATTTGACAATGACCTGCCTCGAATTTACTCTTCACCTTGGAATCGTCAGACACAAAAGAATGCAATACATTGAACATAAATACACAGAACTACGTAGTAACCTTAATATTTAGAAGAGGAAACAGCAATCGTGCTGAGAAATACCTTCAACTGCCGAGACCCAGTGTATTTTATTTCCGACTTCATTCATTGCTGTCTGATTCGTGGTAGTTTCAGGCAATGCTGACATTGTTTTCACTACTTCCACTGATATAGTACCTCAGGGGGTGAAAACTAGTGCAATGTTGTCATTGTGTAGTATGTAAGTAGTGCAAGTAATGTCTTTGCAGTTGTAGACGCTACAACGTTCATTTGTTACACAAAAGTACTCTACTGGTTGTACATGCAGTTAATGTTGTAGTGCTTTATAGGAATTGTGTAGGACTTTCAAGTCTGAGATTCATCTCCGTTCTCTCTTCTCTTATCTTCACTGCTGATTACTATTGCCCTTTCACGTTTCACATGCAGTACAGTACAGTACAGTCCAGTCTAGTGCAAGTGAAGCAACGGCAGAACACACGTTGTTAATGCAGTGTGCTACTATGTACTTTACACGCTGGTGCTACAAATAATACACATTGGCACATTACGACCTCATACATCCATTACCGTGAACATGTTTGACATTTGTTTCGTGAAGCAGTAGGAAGTGTTCTGTGTAGGTACAAGTAGTTTAATAGCAGCCCTATGTACTGCTCCATCAATAAAACAAAATGAAACGTTAATTGTGCAATAATTATGATTTAGAGGATGAGAGGCGACCAGGAACCAAGGAAATTTCAAGAGTGAGCAGTCAGTGGATGAAGAAAGCTCTCACACTTCCTTGTTTCCTTCAGTAAGGCCGGTTTGGATGAACATCCAGGCTTTGTGCATTGTACTAGGGAGCTAAGTGTCATAACAGAATCCAATTATGCTTGGTTCTCCAGTCGTAGTACGTACGAGTCGTAGTAGTGGTGATGACTCATACACACACACATACACACACGCGTAACGTACACAGTGGCTGCGTGTATGTATATGCACAACGAAGCAGAAATGCACTCAGCTCAGTCAGTAGTGGGATATGGTAGTATGGTGGTGGTGGTGGTGGTGGTGGTGAATGTACGGAGCAGACTTTGTTAGGAAGTGGAGGTGCACTTCGGTTCCGGTGTATCGACCCGAGCCCGCTTTCACGATAAATACGGCTAAGATTCCGGGGAAAACACCCCCTTCCCGCTGGGGAATCATATTCGTACACAGCTGAGGAATACCTAAGATCTTCTTACCATCCAAAGCAAAAGCCGCCTTTCTTTTCCACTGTGCACACAGGGCAAATCTATTCCACACTTGACATTCTCCCTCTCTGTCTTCGTACTGACTTGCACAAAAGTCGAGAGAGAAAAAAATTCTGCTTCGTGAATGAAACAAGAACAATGTTGTTGCCTTCAACCACCATGTAGCATAATAGGATACCAGCAGCATCCGAACTTTAACTGAATCGAACTCAATTTCTCACCACTCCTCCATTTTATACAGTATTTATATATGCCAGCATGTACGCACTAGGATGCACAGTTTGGAAGATAAATTGAATTGCCCTAACTTGCATACACACACAGTATCACTGTGTGTGTGTGTGTGTGTGTGTGTGCATTTGTGTCTGTTGTTCGAGTAAGTACACTGACAATTCCGTTAGAAGGGTTCACTAGTGTTTGTACAAGTGCCTATATATTAGAAGCACAGACAACCGAATGCAGATAGCAGTTACGTTTGCACCCCGTATGTAAGTAACGTAGTCACTGAACTCATCCTGATTCTGAATGTTCTGAGGCAAGAGGGTGATCCTCAATTCACGTTGTTAAGCCTATTCAAATCTGAATACGTACGTAAGGGAGAATAGTAGTACGCATATATTTTTATTATGCACATCGTAAATACTGAATGAACGTTTGTATGTTGTATTAACGTGGTATATTTCGTATATTTGTTAACTTCAGTTTGTCTCATCTACTTAATGCACGTAGTGAGTAAGTTAGGAGTATACGTTTAATAGGAAATCCCTAGTCTTTATCACGGAGTTATGTATCCGTATGGTGACCCGATGAATATGAGAGCGAGAAGTCAGGCCAGAGCACTATATCCTTTAAAGCACAGCTATCCATCTGACATCAAATGAAACGGGAAGGAGAGACTTTCCTTTGAATCCCTCTCTAATGCATTCAACTTTGCACATACTGTGTCATCCACTGAATTCAGAATGATGGACTGACACTATTGCGTGACAATGTGCATATATGCATAAAGACCATCTCTTAAGTGCTGGAGAACGTAGTCCGTGTGTCACTTCTACTAATAGCTTCTACATTATCTCTACATGTAGAAGTAGATGTATGTGTATGAAATGTTAAAATTCATCGTTTTCTTGCAATTTCGCTCACACCAGTCTCCTATGGAGATGTATGGTAATTTTTGCGTCTACTCTTCGTGAAATGACATGTTAATCGTTTTTAAGTGCTAAAGTATTGCTGCGAGATGCTTTTATGAAATGACAAGCAATTTCGACAAGAGTATTATAGAGGAATAATGTACTAGCATCATACAGCATATACTTACTATGTGTTGGACACTAAAAGTTTGCCAAATTTATTTATATTCAAGGTTAAATGGGGTATTTGTAACACTTACAACAGGCCTTTCATCGGCTCATTAGATCTCATTTTCCTAATGCTTTTTGAAACTTATATGTGTAAAGTTAAGTGGCTAGCACGTATTGTCGAGTCAGCATAATAATATAAACAATTTTCTCATTTAAACTTAAGTAGGCACTTGGTACGTGTAAGGTCAATTGCTTTGTTTTACATTACTATCTAATTTATCTTTTGAAGCCACTGGCACAGCTTGCAGTGCTGTAAATTGACCTTACGCTACAAAGCAGAGTCACACTGCATATTAATGAATAATCATGAACAATGAGCTGAAATTCTTCACAAATGAATGTTTACGGTTATTGTGGCTTATGCAAAGGAATAAGCAGTATTTCTTCTTCCCCGTATTACGTTGTATAGAACTGCATAAATAAAGTCAACTAATCTCAAAGTCATGATACTTGGTAGTATGCAATGTTGGTTTCTTACACTTTCATGGTTCCGTATCCGTGAGCAGGAGCAAAAGCGTTATTTGAGGTAGAGAAGCATAACTCGAGATATCAAAATGTGGGATTGACGACGGTAAACGTAATAAGATTAGAAACCTGACTGACTTCATCCACTATTGATTTTGTTTCATGCATGACTAAGGCTGAATGCTGTCTGTGTTTGTGCACTGAAGGAGCAAAGCAGTGTAATGGCAGAGATAATGCCATCATAGAAATGTTATTGGATCAATGTACGGACGTCAAATCAGTTTACCGTACGGCTTTTCCTACGATGACAAACTAGCTACAACAGCATACTGGGAACATCACAGAATTTAAAACGAAAGATAATTTCCGACCAGGAGATGAGATAATACTAGTTTCTTACATATCTTAAGTATACATCAATGTTCTGTCTGTTATTCTTCAGTAGTGCTTCCTTTTCCAAAAACACGTAAATAATTGTCAATAATATTGTAACAGTACAACATTATGATCATGCAGTCGCCCATTACAATCATATTTTTCCATGCGAGAGAATTCCAATTCAACGACTGTTAACATTTATTACTTTATTTTCTTTTATACTTTGAAAATATTACTGCCAGGGTACTCCCAAGCAAAAAAGCATGCTTTGTAGAA
>JABASC010001614.1:0-22067 GCA_019776185.1 Plutomurus gul | reverse complement strand
TGGTAAAGTGTAAAGTCTAATGTTATAGAGATAGGACTTTACACTTTACTAACCCTGGTGAAACCGGCACCAGGAATAAATGTTTGCAACGAAAACTGCTATTTTTCTTAAGATATCTTAATGCACTAATATCATATATTTATCATTTTCATTTATACGGCAGATCCAATGAAAAATAGCGGCCGTTCATAAAGGACGTCGGCGTTTTGGGGGGAGCGGGTCCCATAAAAATTGGATAAAGAGAGGGGGTGTTTGATTCCGACATTCCGACTGCCATCCAAAGTCAATCATACTGAAGACAAGCTGGGGCATTGCGAAAATAGAAAATATCTGCGTTAGAATTTACGGGGTTCTATCGTCGCGGCAGTGAAATATTCCTATACTACTTTGACAAACGCTAGCCATTTGAAGTTAATGGACACTATATCTGCTATTGTTTAACAAAGGCTTTTCCTTATTCAATAATAAATTTGTCATAATAGTCAACGAGCAACACATTTAAAATTGACCACATAAGTTATAATTTACACAAAAATCTCTTAGAGGCAAACAATAAAGCGCACTTCGAGAAGACTCACAAGACCCCCTTGAGAGGAAGCCAAATGTAATCTGACATAATTAATTTACAATATCTACACATCAAATAAATTGGTATCTTGACTTACAGAATATATAACGGTGTGAAATAATTGTTTTATACGCAGTATATATTTTTTTTGACGTGAGTTTTTCGAACAGGTGGGGGGATGGGATCACAAAAATTACAATTTCGGACGTTCTTTATGAATGGCCCCTTATCGCGGTTTGACCTCAAGTTATCACTTGCAGCCTGCAACCTTATTTTCACAAACGACGAAATATTCCATTTACCGCATTACATTTTAAATGTGTGCGTTTTGATCTTTATTAAAGTGACCTTGACATACACTGAAGCTGAAAATAGTGGAGGTGAGACGCAAAGTCGTTAATTAACTAATGTATTATTACTAATATCATGAAATTGAAACTTTTCTACTTATGGTATAAAAAGTATATTAAATAATTGTACAACATTTTCAATTTCAGATTATTTTAGAAACCAAGATAATACGCAACATTTCGTGACACCATTTGTTTGAACATGATAAAAGGTTAAAACGACCAGTATTCTTCATTAACACATGCAGCCATAACAAAACAACGTTGGTTTCTGCAAATATAAACTCTGAATACAAAGTTGTAAGTGTAAGTATGCATGATATATTTTCCAATTACCTGTGACCTTGAAGTTGTTTGTTAATAATTTTGTAAATTTCCTTTAGATTGTTGGCTGAAATAGTTGTTTCTGACTCTGTTGTCACTTGGTAATTTATGGGGTGCCTGGAAGTTAACTATAGTGTCCCCTGTCCACTGGATTTTTGTCAACGAAATCGAAAACTGCAATAAACTATTACGTGTTTGTGTACTATTAGTATTATTCTCTAATGTACTACGCTTTTGTTTGCATTCACAAAGTCATACAAGTGGATTTATCTTTATGTAATGTTAATGAATACCAACTATAAACAATGTAAAGGGCAAGTCTGTTTGTCTGTGCACTTTATTATTTATGTCATATGTAGGACAACAGCCCAGTGTCCAGTCCTTGTCTCTGCAAAACAAAAGAGTAGTACTGTATAGTGTATAGAGAAAGATAATAACCGCTTAGCCTCAGTCTACCATTACAGAGCACAATACTAGAACAATGCAGTTATTTAATAGTTTAATTGTAAACTCCTTTACTGTGTGCTGCTAGATATCAATAATGTGGATGTAGAAAATCCAGAGTTGGATTGGTTTTTGCACTTTGGATCAGGATTGAGATTAATTAAAACATCAACTCGACTGTTCTGAGTAATTCAGCGGCATCTTTCCTTACAAAATCCTACTGTAATCTCTATATGTGTACATATACAATGTATGGTGTCTGGTTGTTCTCAACCCTTTGGTCACTTTTTACTACTTTAATATATGGTATACATGTGACGTGGCCCACCTGTCTATACACTATATATATTCTGCTTACCTGTGCAAATTCGTCTTATTCTTATTATATTCTTGGTAATTCGTTGTTTATATTCTGCACAGTGATGTATTAAGCGGGGGTGATGATGGCCACTTCAAAAATATATTAAACCTACACTGGTAAAGATTTTTTGTCAAAAACCAGCAAATCATTTTTGCGTCTCCCAAATCCACAGACGAAATTCTGCTCTTCGCTTATGTTCCAAATTCCATGTCAACACACGCACCTGAACAACATAGTCCATTAGATAGCTATGCACACCTTTAAATCACGTCACATTAATACAGACGGAGCACAGGCATAATATATGCAGGAGAAATGCAAATTATTCTCAAGCTGAAAGCTCAAAGAGCTTTTAGTACAATTATTTGCATATTAATAGATATTCTCATACATAGTGAAACAGTAGTAGTTTATGTTTGCCAGTTCAGTACGGCTGTACAACATATATATACTTTTGTCACCTCCTAGGACCTTCTAATTGATTATTCCAGTCTGCAGAATCCATCCAGAAACAAAGTCACCCAAATGTAAGAAGAGACATACCTCACCAGATGCAGAATGAGATTACTCTATTACTTACTTAGTACACAGACAGAGGAAAACGAAACGTAAACGTATAACGATGTTGTACATTGTAATACATTGGGTTTTAGTTGTGTAACACCTCCGTAGTGGGTGTTCTGAGTTCTGAGTTGGGTGACTTCGTTTAGGCTGAACCCTCCGATACCTTAATTGATTGAAATAGCAAGTAAAAGTTGCAATATATTCTTGCATAGTTATAGGGGTATACTAATACATAGACCAGTCATCAGTATCAGTCATCATCATCCTGTTTGTAGTACTGTTAACTTATAAAATTCACGATCCTCGGTCCGCAGAAGAGAACATTTGAAACTTATTGCTTGCGACATTATTTGAACTTTTTGTATTCATATTCATGTATGTTACATTATACACACTTTTTCCGATCATTCCAACTCTATATGAAACTCTCAAGGTTATTCCGCTGTCAGAGATGTTCAGATTCAGAATCCTCTTCAAGATGTTACATGACGCGATCAACTCTTATGGTTTAAGTGTATTGCTATTAACTCCACTTAATAATCAGGACTACGCACGACGGTATTCATAGGATATTGCACATTGAGTTCACATGATTGTACTCAGTACCCGGGTTTTATACTTTCTCTTTTACTGCCGGTGCCACAAGACAAACAAGGCTTCCTGTATCCCTGTTCCATACTTTCACGAGTAGAAAACTTTTCTTTAGCTGCCGCTCAATGTTATGAGCTGATATATTCTGGTTGAATGAATCTTTGTCACATGGGAAGTTTGTTTGTGCTATTATATCAATATCAAATTTGAATCAGAGATTACTATAGGGACTGTTAAGACAATCTTTTTTCTACGAATTTGAATTGCCTTGTAAATATTTTACTTTAAAAGGACTCTTTTTCAAAAGTAAGAAAATTCTATGATAAGAAAACAGACAATTATCTACCAGAACCAAGGAAGTGAACAGATAATGTAAAAGTGGCATATGAAGAACAAATTACACGAATCGTATCATGTATATGTATAATTGAAAAAATCGCGATAAATATACTATTTGTTGGTAGAAATAATGATCCTTTAGTTTGTCTGCACACGAAATATGAGTTATACTACAAGGCGTTCTGAATCTTCGGCGTCGTGGAGATCTCAGTAAGGATTATAATATTACACGTTAATAGCAAAGTAAAACATGTTTTCATAAATTACTAATTTTGATTATGTACACTTTTTCAAATTCAAAATAGAGATGGGGATACGACAGAAGATGGTGGAGACGATCGAGATGAATCAAAGAGAAGATCAAGAAATTTGTCAGAAAAAAAGAGACGGGACCAATTCAATATCCTCATAAAGGATCTCAGTTCCATGGTGTCTACCTCTTCAAGGAAAATGGACAAATCTACCGTTCTCAAAGCTACCATTGCATTTCTGAAAGCACACAACGGTAACAAAAAAAATTCTATTAAAATCACACTAATGAAACATCAACAACAAAAAACTTCACAAATTCAAGCATCAAATTCTGCTACTGGTTTCTACTAACTTTAAACTAATACAGTGGCACTTCTTTAGAACTGTCAGTCCAATCCCAAGCACAGGAGACTCAAGAAGACTGGAAACCATCCTTTCTCTCTAACGAGGAATTCACGCATCTTATGCTTGAAGTATTTTCTTAACACAAATTCAATTGCTTATCAGTGTTGACTAAAAATGTTAGGCCCCTTGTTTCCTCCCCATGTATACATCATCCTCTATGTCCTTCATCTATACATTAAACGCAAAGTTAAATGAACAGGTTGGCTGTCTCCTCTTTAACTCCGTGACATATAGAGTCACCCAAGATGATGCAAAATGGTAATCTAATGTTGGGGATATGATTGGTCACATATTTGTCATACAAAATTAACTAGGGTTGACGGTGGACCAAAAAACATGTATTAGCGCACTGACCGCAACATAGGGGATAATCTATGCTGGGGGGGGGGGGTCAAAATCGTGAAAAACGATTAAAAATGTAACGGTCAACAGGTGAAAGCCGTTTTCGTCCAAAATAACGGCCGAAGGGACCAGATATTTTGTTGGGAGTCATTTTTTTTCAATTTTTTGGGGGTCACCAGGAAGTCTCGGAGGCGTGGTTATCCTCTATGGACCACAACCCACTTCGTTATTAACATAGCAGTGATCATTCCGATTCTTATGGCTAATTTCTACATGACTGCTATTTTGCAACAGTTTTGGTGGCCATACTTTGAATGGTTGAAGAGGCGACAACGATTATGTGAATTTGAAGTCTCACACTTAATGTACACTTCGTTCTGCTTTGGCAAAGATTTTGCACACCTGCACTGAGGAAGAAAGCTCACGGCTTTACCGTTATGATAGTTCCTGTATAAAACTTTTAGTATCCTAATTCCCTTTTGCCAATTTTTAAATAGGTGTTAAATAGGCATCACCTTCTGACTTGTACTTATACTACTAAAAGATTTTTGTTATACCATTGTTATACATTCACTTAAGAAGTGAAGTCGAATGTGCAACAAGTACGCTTAATTTATGTTATACGGTATAATATATCTATGATCTAACATTTATTTTAGTTTATACAAAACACAAATCCTCTTGGTAGTATATTTATTGTATAAAACGTTTTTGACAGTTGTACTTTTTAGGCCTACTAAACAGATTGAGCTGATTATAGTGTGTGTGTGTGTGTTTGTGTACTTAAGCTACAACATTTTGGTTTTGGGTATCTTATAACAAAGTACAATAACTCTTGTTTCCTTCTCACTATGAAACGTGTGTGAATGCTATTAACAAAACAGATTATGAGAATAATTTGTTTGCTATTTATGTACCTTCGTAAGGTCGGAATGTATTTAAAAAATTTACGTCTCATGTCTGCTGAAGTCAGTGTTATTCTTTTCCAATAATTTGGACTTATTTAATGTTCGTGTGGTTATTTTTTATCTAGGCTTTGGATGGATTTATTCTTGTCATTTCCAACACAGGAGAAGTGCTATACGTTTCAGAAAGCGTCACGTCGTTATTAGGCCATCTACCTGTAAGATAATTTATTTACTGTTTTTAAAAGTGTTTTATGGAAGAAACAAGAAACAGTTTGTTAAAGTGCGGCAAATAAAGACTAAAAAAATGGGTTTTATTGCAGAGTGATCTTGTGAACAGTTCCGTATACGATTTCTTACCTCCAGAAGAAAAGTCTCAATTGCACATCACTTTGTCTGGAGGTGTGGACGAAAAATCAAAAGGCAGCGTCTCGATGGTTATTAACTTTCGACTTGGGGGTTTAGAGATGAATGAAGAAAATGAAAAATATCAACCAGTCAGATTTGTTGGCTGCTACAAACGTTGGATTTCGTCATCTGATTGTGAGTTCTTTTTAGTTTGATGTAGTGTTATTACAACTTTGTGACCAATAAGGATGGTTGTTATTACTTTTGTACAATGACGAATTTCGTTTATGACTTTTGTAAAGCTCACTTTATAATGTTTTCAATGTGCTCTACTTATTACGAAGGTGGCAGTGAAACTACAGAAAGAAGTAAAGGAGACTACTCGGAATCGAATGATTCGTCCACAAGTGGTTTTATTATGATAACTACTGGACGACTCATTGACTCTGATCTGTTGAGAGAAATGTCGGTGGTTGTTGACTCCGCTAAAAGTGAATTTTCATCCAGACATTCTCTAGAATGGAAGTTCCTCTTTCTGGACCATCGAGCTCCTCCTATAATTGGTTACTTACCATTTGAAGTATTGGGAACTTCTGGCTACGATTACTATCATGTGGAAGATCTAGAAAAAGTTGCCGTGTGCCATGAAGAATGTATGTTTCGCATCGCAAAATTGCGAAAACGATTATTGCTCCTTGGCAGTGTTGTAGGCTTCTTTTAATGTTTTATAAAAAACTTTTCAGTGATGCAGAAAGGAGAAGGAACATCCTGCCACTACAGGTTCCTAACGAAAGGGCAACAATGGATTTGGCTTCAAACAAGATTCTATATTACCTACCACCAATGGAATTCCAAACCGGAGTTTATTGTGTGTACTCATAGAGTTGTTAGGTATTCACATTTAAATTCGTAAATTATAAGACCTAGTATAAGTACCTATTAAATCTCAATATTTATATTGTTTGTTGTAGTTACGCAGATGTAATGAAAGAACTTAGAGGGGGCATCGGCTCAGAGTCCCAAAAATTTGCCGGACCAACGGTCCCTAAACAATCCAAAGAAAGTAGACGGAGCCATGCATTTTCTTTTAAAAGCTTAAACAAAATGAGAAGTGTAAGTTTTGCTCATTTGGTACGTAGACGACTTGCTTATTCTTTTGGAATGAAATGATATTTTTACATTTAGAGAGGGATGAGCTACGGGTCCATATCTTCAAAGCGAAGCTCTTTTGTACGCAAATTAGACTTACCCACTAAATTTATATCCACTCTTTCAACATCACAATCGACCTCTACCTCTCGCCAATCAAGCAGTGCGCATTTAAGTGGCACAGTGTCCGATTCAGTATCGTCTACGTGTGTACCCTTGTGCCCTCAACCTTTTAAAAATACTGTGACCGTAGCTCTACATCCTCACCTTCCTCAGTTTGTTCCATCGTCGCATCAGTTGGCTCCCGCAGTGCAACAGGGGCACTCTGCAACAGGGGCAACACTGGCTCTTCCTTTAGCAACATTTCAGCTTAATACTCTGCCCACTAATTCTACGTTTTCGATCACGAGCAGTACCAGTGGAAATATCTTTCAAAGTGCATCCAGTGGAAATATTGTTGTTCCTCAAGGTAATTTGCAATGAGACATTTGACAAACAATCCACGTGCTAAATAGATTATGTTCTACAAAGTAGGTTCAAATAATTTTTTTTAAATATTGTTTTTTTAGGACGGTCTCTCCTCAATTCACAGTGTATCCTACAAGAGCAACTTATGTTTAAACATGCAGAACTGCAAAGACAAATAATGCAGCAACAAGAAGAACTACGACGAGTCTCAGAACAACTTCTAATGGCCCAGTATGGTTTAATTCCAAGTGATGGTTCAATCTTTATTCCTCAATCCAATGAGATCCAATCTGACACACAGCGAATTCAGCAACAAACTTCAGAAGAACCGTCTCTAGTACAATTACAACAGGTTCCAGTCCAATTTCCCAGTCTTGCTGATTTCTAAATATTATTATTATTATACGACGAATAAATATTATATTTATACTTTAATGATAGGTAATCAAATTGGTTTTTTAATTTATTAGTAAACTCTGTTCTAGGGTTACGCTAGTGTACTTCAATATCAACCTTCCATCGTCAACTATGGGGATCCGACTATTTTGCAGCAGCATACGACAGGGCACGAAGGATCTATTTAAATCCAATACGACGAATCAACAATTTATACTCATAAAGTGAATGTGAGTTGAAATTCAATTTTATAATCGTTGTTGTTTTGGTCACGTTTATTGTGGAATCGTGTCATAGTAATCCGCTAACGTAAAACACCGTAATATTTGGCTATGCTAATTACGACTTCTAATAGAATAATTACACTCCTGCCCAGTATATTTACACATTTACACGAATATTGTGTTGTGTACAAAATACGAATTCAAGCAGTGGAAAGTAAAGTGAACAAAACTGTTATATCACACTGTATGGAGTTCAATATATAGTTTCTCAAAATAACGGGGCCAAACAAATTCTTAATGAAGTCTTGTGTATTAATTAAACATTTGATATATAACTTTCACCGTTATTTGCTAGAACTGAAGGGAGTTTATTCAATTTGACACAATTCAAAGATATTTTAATTGATGTAATCTCAATCATTGTCAACCGCCACTAGATGTTGATGTGTTATGTAATATTTAGTCTCAACTAGCTCTGTAATGATATTAAACCGTAAGGAATCAGTATTGTAAAGCAAAATGTATAGTGACGTGTAATGATATTACATATTAGGTATATAATTGCTGTTGTGATAGTAGTCAACTGTTGCAGTAAGTTCTCATGTTAGATCATACATTCACATAAATATTTTCGGCGAATAAACAAAGGTATCCGGTGAATTGGTATCATGCAAAGTAAGAATTCTTGTAATGCTGTATTGCTGATAATAACTATATAAAGCGGTCGTGTAATTTCTGTTTTGGGCACCCGGGATCGAAAATCGGAAGCCAAAACCATATATACGACCCATATAAAGGATGATATGTGACACCTGCGTAATACTTAATGAAACTTTATAAAGTAGATTGACGAAAATCATTTTTTGCCTTTGGAGTGATTATATGAGCTCTCATCATGCATGATACGAATTCTCATTTGGCTTTTTGAAAATCTTCCAAGAGACGAATTTTCCGAAACCATTTCGTCCATACGGACAACAATTAGTGGCATCACATAATTTCTCGACTTTAATAACTACCGTAAAAACCGGTATTGTACCCTATAGTTTCAAGCGTTGAATTGAAGAAAAAGTTGCATTAAAGCCCCAGTGGGGAATTATAACGGCCATGGGGGATTAGAATTTCAACGTCAATATATAATATCTGCAATTAAATTTGGACAAAGTAAGGTCAAAAATCTTAAAGTTTAAGTTTTTAAGAAACAGAAAATGCAAAACATGGTATCAGATCATACATTCATTTATTCTTAAAAGTGCACACAAACAACGTAACATAATTGTGATGATAAATTATAATGAGCGTCACATAACATAATGCACTAAACTAACATATAAACTACGAGACTACATTTTCGTTATTTTTAAGATATATATCCCTTCCAAATTGACGACAGCATGGGAAAATGGGGAAAAGGCAAGTTGTGTTTATTTCTCTTACATTTAATTTACTAATCTACGGACGACGTATTACCTCTACTCTACACGTATTATTATCTCAATTCTACATGCATGTATAACAATCAGGACACTCAAGCAAAATAGAAAATGTGAAGAGTAGAAATACTCACGGTTGACTTGACATAGAAATACTATTAATTAATTAGTGGATACTGCTGTGCAGACTTGGTGGTTGGTTGTTTGGTGGTAGTGGTGGTGAGGATTAATATTTTTTGTTTTATTAAATTAATTGGTGGTAGCAGTAGTCGTGTGTTCGTAGTAATAAGTTCGCGTACTTCTATCACTCATGGTACAGTTCAAGCCGAGTAAAATGTCTTCATCCATTCGTAGTCTCTGTACCAACCCTTCTAGAACTAGTACCTGATAAGCTTTTGTTTTAGATCATTAAGAAGCACCGTTGACACCAGTTTATCAAAAATCAATTTTATGTGAAACAATAGTAGAAAAACATTAACTGAATCCATTTCTTTTATGTAATCCATTTCTCGACAGTCGGTAATACCTAGCAAAGCAAACGTAAAACAATCGTGACAAAACTGTTCACTTCATCTAAGTAAAACTCTGATTTCTTCTTTCTCAGCAGCTTCCATGTAATCAGTTCCGTCAGGTGTCTTTCCAGTTTTTGATGCCCCCTAATAAAACAATCCATTGATTAAAGTCAGCCTCATAATAAAAATGTAGGTAATATTATAATTATATTCAAACATCATATGGAATATAGTAAATGTATTCTTACTTTTTGAAGCAATAATTTGACGCAGTCTGTATGTCCTTCCCAAATAGCTGCTAAAAGAGGGCTGATACCATGCTTGTCACAGGCCTGCCAATATTAAAAATATATTTAAAAATCAGCAGTAAGAGAGATTACTGATAAAATTATTCATATATTAGTTTAGTATTGTGTAATAATTATGATGTATTTACATTGACATCAGCTCCTTCAGCAATAAGATATTCTATCACTTCCTTTTGTCCATAATCGGCAGCATATAAAATAGGTGGTCGCCCATCGACGGAATCGTTTAAATTGATGGACTAATAAAACATAGAATATTCATAATTTTAATAATAATATTGTTCGTGCCAGTGAAAGTCGAACTAGAAATTGTCAATTTGTTTCAATTTCAATTGTTCAATTGAAATTGAACTTGTCAATTTCAATTTTAAGGTATTGTCATCCCTTGTCGAATGTCAAATGCTGAATGCAGCAATGGGGATTTTTATTCCCTGTGGTAGTAGTACTAGTATTGATGACTGATAATGACAACACGTTCTGTTGTATGAAAACGACAACTGACAACGCTGAATGCATACTTGAAATGTATCAAAAAGATTACAATTTTTCATTTAAAATGTAACTTTAAATACCTTTTTCCCCACAATTTCCCTGACTTGATCTAAATCTCCATTTTTAATACCCCAAACTAGTTCACTCATGTTTTCTGTTTTCTACTTGTTTCGCTTGAGTGCGACCAGACTTCTTTTACTTAAATCAGATTGAATTAATATTGACGTAGAGACTGCAGACTATAAAACACACTAAAGAGTATGGCCGAGATAAGTCAAAATTTCACTAAATCCCATTCCAAATGGTACGACTCGTTGTCTTAATTTAAATTCAACACCGACAAACAACTAGAAACTAATGACTAAAAACTAAACACCATTGAGTGTTTCAGTCAACGACTCGACTCGACTATTCCCTTATTGTCTTCTGTTCTGTATGACGCTCTGTAGTGTAGTTGGGCGTCCGATGTCTTTTTCCGGCTTTTAATAGGCAAAATGAGTGTCCATCCGATTGAGATCAATTGACACAACCAACAAACGGAAACGAACAAATAAATGTTATAGACTTATTAGACTTGCTTGACAGATTTGCTCTACAATGCAAACTCCTATGTCTGTAATCCGTAAAAGGAATTCAAACACTAGTTGTTGTCTGTTACTTTAGTTTTGTGTGTATTGTGTATGTACTGTACTGTACTTCTACTTATGTACATCAATATTGTACGAGCTAACCTGGCTGGTACATACATATGATAGGCAATAATACCTATCTAAATTAATAGGTTTTTTAGTTTGGTAGAGAGTTAAAGCTTTTCCAAAAGAGTGCTTGAATGTTCTATTGTTAGTAGGTACGGCATATCTATTTATGATTATTTATTGTTTCAGTATTTCTCAACTGTAAAATTCTTCTGGTGGTCTAGTTCGTCTGCCTGTTCTCATTTCTCTTCTCTTCTATTGTACGATACAAGAGCAGAGCCTTAGTCCGACTTACGCTGCCGCTTTTCTCTTCGGTGTAATCTAATAAATATTGGATCAAAATCAAAACTTAGTTACGTTATTGATTTTAATTCGTTTTATTATCACATTATTTATAATATTCTTGCCGAGGCGCTGAACTAGCATTTTCTGTTATCAAAGTTACCACTATTGTCAACGAAATTTTAATGTGGTGGATGCAGTGTTAAGTTTTTTTGCGCAATTATAATTATGAGTTTGAATGACCTTTGACACCAATTGGGAAATATTGGGTTGCTCACCCTTACAGAAAGGGAATTGGGCACGTAAAATTGCAGTTAGATATTATTTCAAACAATGCATGATAAGGGAATTCTTGAAGCAAAACTCATTTCTCTGTCATAAACACGCATCAGATTTAGATTCATAATTCATAAATAAAGTAAGGGTATAGAATCAGGCCTTAATACATCTCTCTCATGAAACAACGTGTCCAAAATAGTCCATAATAAGACAGCTGTCTTACAATAAATGAACCGATAAAAGAAACGGTTCAAGGTCCTGCGTGCAATGGGTCAGGCCACATCGAAGTATTCATAGGTAAATTGCATAATTAGGGCTATTCACTCGTATCAATCCAATAAATGCTCGTTCCAGCTTCCTTAGATACATACGTAATCATTCAATGTATTACCTTCCCTCTTGAAAGTGCATCATTAATTGACACTCCAATAAGACAAATTAGTGGTTTTAGAATGTGCTCCTACCGACGTGTAATTGAATCGGGAACTAGTTGGCACATTACGTAAGTGTGAATTTTGGAATATTTCAGGTTTTCCCATTCTTGATGTAGAAATGTCAAAAAAATATGCAATTGAGAAACTATCAGATATACCTGTTTTATGCTTGCGTTGCATAATTTTCAACCCTTCAGCACCCTAAATTCTTGTTTCGGAGCCAACAAGAGCTAGGTGTATAGATGCATGAGCAATGAAATCTAAACGTTGTACTATTTATAGTATAGGTATCAACGTACCTATAATATGGGTAAACCTTCTGGTTAATGTATTACATTTATTGCGAAATGTTTACATTGGTTGGTACAAAAATATTAGAGCAAAGAAAGGGTCTCACGCAGTTCCATTTTAATTTAATGGGATTTTTCTCTGACTTTCAAAAGATACGATTTAGTGTGTGTAATGATCTTTAATGTATTTGTAGAAAACACGGAAGAGCCTGGAAGAAACTGAAAGGGGGTACTGGGAACTTTCATGGAAGGTGCTCGAACTACGACTTTACATGATCCGTTTCCCAATCGGCATAGGACATTTACCATAGGCCATAAACACATCGTTGTATTCGTTGGGAAAGGGATCTGTGTGCCTCGAAAGCAACTTTTTTCATATTTTACGCCATTTCTTCCATTTAAATACCACCGTTCAGTGGAAGGTAATATTCTACCTTGGCGTACATATGCACATGTATATAGAAAATATAGATATAAATAAGGTAAACTAACAATATCATTTCACTTTCCAAATGACTGAATTTTTATTTTAAAATCAAAAACAAGCATTGCATTATTACAAAGATAACCGAATTCAATTGCTTTATGAAACCACATTAAAAATTCTTAAAACAATTACAGTATCAGTAATTTTATATAATATAACATTTCTGACTTCTCCGATTTTTTTTCTCAATAGATTCGCCCATCTTGAATCACCAATTACATCATTTTTGAATCAAATGAAATGGTTAATGCATTATTTGTTCAAAAACTGCTGCTACTTTTAGGATAGCAGAACAATACGTTAAATTCAAAAATACACGGAAATTTTTTGAATAATGGTTATTTAAATGTTTCTGGTTACATTATCGTGTAATAATTTATTCATAAACAATTTGACTTCGTATATAACGAATAACATTGTGTACTGACTTGAATAATCATGTTTTGACGTATTTGAATTATCACTATAGAGGTAAGTAGAAGTAGAAAGAGGTCAGAAGGCGTTTCGTATCTGACACACGGTTTACATAATCGGGAAAGACTCTTTGGCGCACCTTGCCATAGAACGCAGTAGCTTAAAGAATCCCGTATCTTTTGGCTTCTCCAATCCTCTCATAAGACGATTTTTCATTACGGCCACGAATTCTCGATTGCTTAATTGACCGTCCTCTGTAACACGAGAAACAGGCTTACTACTGCTATGTCTTTCATATGATTTATAGTGAATTGAGTCTAGTGGTGGCAAGCTTACGGTTTTCATCAAACAATGTGAATACAACATCGATTATATGCTCAGACAGATCTACATGGGCCACAGTCTTTGCAACATGTTTCAGCGTTACTGAAATGTAAGGTGTAAGGAAAATAATTTTTATATAAACAATATATACATATAGGCGAGAGCGCCAGTAATATTGAACAGACGTTCTACTAGAAAGAATATGCAGACGGGTGAATAAAATGTGTTACTCGGATCGATGGCGGCTCCTGCTATATGATAGAATGTAAGAGCTGTATCCACATCGTTAATATTACTCAAAAGATGAAAAAACTGTAGGTAGTCATTAAGGGAAACACCTTGAGCGTACACGGAATCTTTGCACCTGTAGAATCACACACAATACATTTGTACTTTCTCGTGCTTCTTCTAACATTCATAACACAGTGGAATAGCTCTCACACTAATGGTGAGGAAAGTAATAATGCCTCTCACTTCTTTTTCACTCGCTTGAGCATTCGGGCTTTCCTTTTAGGAGGATAGCCAGCATAAGCCATGAGCAGTTCAGCAAAGTCAATTTCACGGATTTTCCCATACGCATCAGGTTCTTTACGTCTAAATTCCAAATTGAGAATTTCTGTTTGCAGCTGCTGCTGAAAGTCAAGAAACTTTTCGATGGTCAGTTTCTCACGTCGAGTCGTCCCAAAAAAGTACGAATTTAAGGCAGAGTTCATTTCCTATGGTAGAAAACACAGAGTTGAGTTTTTCGACTACCGGCATTAAGTCTCTACTTCGAATGCATACTCTTTTAGAACAATATGTTTCTCACCCGTAACTGGTTGCCAGACACAGAGTGCTCTCTGTGTCTTAAGCCGATGCTTGTTCGCTGTCTTATGAGGGCCGTAACCTTTTCAAATTCTTCAACGTCGACGTCTCCGTCCCCATTGAGATCAAACATGCGAAAGGCAATTTCAAAATGCCGACGTGAAGCTGCAGTGAAAGAAACGTAATTAGAGTCGCGAACATATTTGCTCAGTACGTACGAAGAAAAAATACTAAAAATACTCAATTACTATGAACCCGTGAAATGTAATAACTAGCTAGCAAAGAAGCCATGTTGCCAAGTCAATTACGAAAGTAGTTTATGTGGGTAGGTAGGTAGAGCAAGAGATAGATAGAGTAGACAGAGAGAGAGAGAGAGAGAAAAAATCGAACTTTCATATTGTTCAGGTATATCATCATTTCATCACACTGTATATCATGAATGAAAGACACAAACAGACTTTCTATCTTCAATTTCCGCTAAATACGTTTATTAGGCTGTACACGAACCAAGTGAAACGTAATATATGTGTGTACCTACTAGGAGATCCCCGAAAAATCAAATGAAATGGCGAAAAACAGAAGAAAGAAAGTCTGCTGAATGCAGAGGTGATGAAGCAAGAAGTGAGAAGCTTTTGTCTGTAGCTTTAAGATTATGTAGTTCTTACTTGAGAGAACGGTAAGAAGAAAAATGTAATCAGAGAAAGAGATTAAACCAGCACTGCCCAATTTATAGAAAATGCTGTCTGGATCGAGTTCCAACTCCAGTCTGCCAGCCAGCTAAATGAAACGAAACATATCCATTTAGGACAGTTATGACATGGTGAGTTGTTGCAATGTGGTTGTGTCTTCAAATCATTAACTCAACGAATATAACTCAACGGAATCGAAACAGAACTTTAGAAACTGTGGAAACATAATTCAACTAAACGAAGTTGTTTCACTTTTTGAACGGTTGTAATTTATTCATATCATTAGGGCAGACGCATGCATCGGATTGTAGTCAATCAAGCGAGTCACGATGACAAAAATGACACAGGGGCATAACGGTATAACCGAGGGGAACTACCGTCCAGTTCCCCAGAGGGAAATCAGATGGATTCGCAATCGGATTCGGATATTGATTGACAATGACCAGAACAAATCACAACGCATGCAATCATACACATGTCAATTGTCTACTGGAAACAGACACTAAACAGTATTCTACAGAAAGTTAGTCAAAGTCTACTAATTATTCATCATACCAACTAAGTCGCAATTCATTGTCAGTCATAAGCTACATGTCCACAGTCGCACATGCTCTCTTAAATGTTCGCAGGTTGTACGCTAACCGAAATCATTTCACGATATGAAATCAACCAACGAAGAAGAAAATCAAGAACCATTAAAAATAAATCGACGATAACCTCAAAACAGCATTTCCCAAGTAACTGGGAAACAAAGTAGAAAACAACTGAAATAACAGAAATGTTAGGTAAACCATTCCGAACTCACCATAAGTGAACATCCTACTTGACAGAATACAATTACTCTTACGCTATCGGTACAACTACTTAAGTACCAGTTACTAAATGTAATAATGTACGTGTACTCATTGACAACGTAAACTACATTCCTAATCGAAAATATATATTTTGTATAATGTGTGGTATATATAATTTTACTTGTACACTCAATGAACACAAATCATTTGCCTTCACCCAAAAGCCTTCAGGTAGTGTTACAACTAATAGTTCTAGAACAGAGAGACAGACATAATTCGGAAGTTTTGCTGAGCGCAATGAATGTAAATTTGGAAACAATTGAAAGAAGGAAATTTTAAACAGCAATTATTAAATTAAAGCAACTTGAACAGTTTGAAAGGTCACAGTCACCACAAACACAACAACAAGGGAATCAGTCAAAGTCTAGCGAGGACTAACTACTACAAACAGGTGAAATCGTGACTTGTGACATAACAGACAAAACGGTAAACGATTTCAAAAGCGTACGCATGAACAGTATGTAGTAGGTACGCTGACTGGTGAATATACGATACGAAACGACTAGAATTGCGTTCAAGGTACTGTTAAACGACGACAAAACTTTCTATATGATGTATTAGACATCCAAATTTAGCATACAATACAAATGAAATGCTTAACAAACAGGATATTCAATTGAAAATAATTTGTCAGTCAAATACAACAAAATAATTGGAGAAATCATACGTTAAATACAACAATAGAATTCTGTGGTATGGGCTTTGGGCTGGGCAGTTGACAAACAGTCAATATAATCAGCTGACAAAAAGTCAGTTACTGTTACTTGAGAGTGAAAATGAACTACAGACATAATGAGAGTACAAGAGCAGAAGGTGACAGATAAAAAGTGCAAAAGAGTGAGAGAGCGATAAAAACAAGACAATGAACAATGACCAAGAAAAGAAATGTGCGGAGCGGATGAGTGATTGATAGAGAGAAGGCAAAGAGAGTTAGAGAGATTACCTCCCCATAGGTCTGAAAGACAAGATTGACCAAGATGAGTAAGAGTGTAGCAGAGAGTAGAGGAGGAACAGGTACAATTAGTTTCAGAAATAACATACAGACATTATTTTCAATACTATCACATTGAGCCAAGTGTGTCACATGTCCCAAATTAATTCAAACACTTTCACAGCAAATAACATTGCTCAACATAAACTTACTTTTGGGTCGTAGCGCTTAAACTGGTCCAGACCAAGCCCTGTACAAAAACAAAAATCAATTTCCCCCTTCACAAAACATTTGCACAAGGATTAATTTGTTATACTTACCGTCAGGTTGCTTAATCCCTGGAGTGATGGATCGGAGAAAATCATCCGGAGTCATGAAAACTTCGTTGTCTCCATTTGTGTGCACAACCTGCAATGTTGCGAAATATCGAAACGTCTTGTCTGGAGTAGAATACTGTCGAATTCTGTTTTCGTATTCAATTATCTAAAAAAAATTGAGCAAAGCACGTATTTGCAAATATCCTGCAAAAATTACCGTGTTGTGGTTAGTTGTCGCTAACCGATTTTTAATCAACTAACTTTTCGGTCACGAAAGCCAACTTTATTAGACAAAGATTTTTTGTCTTTTGCTTCCGCCAAATCGGTCGATGTATCGTCACCATTTAATGCTATTTCGTTGGGGTTCCTTGATTTTTCTGCGTGCACTGTCGCCCAGCTTCTAAATTGCTCTCTGGCATCATTAATACAACTCCTCGTTCTGACATAAAAAATTACTGTTTACTGAACGCATAGTTTGTATGCGTAACAATGTCTTGAATGCATTATTAATAAAATACCTTTCCCAATCGTAGTACACGTATGCAATAATAGAACCAAACACCACAAAGAACGCTTTCTTTGGAAAGGGTCCTTCTTCCCCTTCCTTGTTGTCAGGGTCAGTGTGCTTACTTTGTACATGTTCCCAGTTGCTGTAGTTGAACCGCGGGATCTTTTGCAAGTTTAGAATCTTCGTTTTTTTGTTGTGAAAATTATCAAGCACCCTTAGAGAGTTGGAAGTATAAGAAGAGGAAGAAATAAGTCTGTTTATAATTGTGGCTCCTCGCACATCCGCTAATCCGGAATGCTTAACAGCACCCGCCACCCGTCCCATCATCAGTCCCGTCACTACCATTATTATTCGATATTTTTCGAACAAAGATGTCAAAAAATTGTATACTAGTATTTGCTCATTGTTTTCAGCCAAATATCCACGCTCTATCGACAGGTTTCAACCTTCATTTGAATTCTTTCGTCTTCTAGCACCTGCAATCTAAAGTATACAAGTACAACCAATTAAGCATAAAACTAATTCGTTACAAAATTGTGGTGTCCCTCAGACTTACATTATTATATCTCCTTTAATATGCTGCACCTTGTGATGTTGATTTGAATACGTTTTAGCCTAATGATTTGTTCGAATACACACAATTTCTTTAATTGATAACATTGAATTTGTATACACATTAGCACACATCACAACAAATGAAATGGCCTATTCAAACTTGTTTTTGTAAGATAAGTGTTGCGTATATAGTTCCTTATGTAATATCTAGACTATCTTACACTTGTCAATCCAAGTTATCATATTCCAACATCCAAACTCCAAAAACAAACTGCAATTAGGTATAAATAGAATAGAAGGTCCTTGAAATATCAACATTTGTATTTGTGTTTGTACACCTAAGAATATAGTAAAATGTCACTATCTGTTTACTCGTTCACAATATTCAGTGCTGATTAGCTAAATTGATCGAGAATTTGAACGTTACGCTTTCAGCATTCAATTGTCAATTGTAAACCATTTAAATTGGGCTTTCCCACCCAACCACTTTGTGAATGCACAATCAATAATTGGTTAGCCAACAGTAAGTGCTAAAATGAATAAGTAGCCGCAGAAGCAAAACTAGTCTCCTTCCTTCATTTATTAAGTGACACTGGTCGAGTTGTCTATTTCTGCTCCCACACTAATAATTGCACGCTATATCCTTCCGTCACCATAAATACTAGCTAGCTACGTCATAAAGTACGGTCCATCCATAAAACAAATATTGATCTATCTGCCAAATACTAAAAAATTCTATGTAACGACTACACCACTAGAGCAGAAAGTTTGTTCACTGTTAACTTACCAGATACGGGCACAGGCACACACGTTAATTTAAAGACTGTGAAAACAAATATTTAACTACGACGGACTTGGCTCCACCCAAGTACAAAGTCCCGAACTCAAATATTACCGCTGTTGTACAGCATTGCAGTCTACTCCATTCACACCAGCAGCCGTAGCACACAGTAACAAACAACACATTTTTGCGAATTTTGTGAATGTGATGAATAAAGTGTTTGGTGGGCACGAGGGAGAGAGAGCACTCGCTTTGCCCGAGCATTTTGGGATCGTGGATTTTTTCAGGGCCTCGTCCTCCTCGTCTCTAGTTTCAGCCTTTCTCGTTCTATTGCTGTGGCTCGGATCTCTGGTGGTTGTACAGTTGTACACAGTGTACGCATGAGTTCTCATTTTTCCTACTACAGTACGTGGACGAGACTCAGTTGAAATCTTTATTTAGCTCTTGCAGTCTCTCTCATGAAAGCAACGCAATCTAGTCATTCATATTATTATCTCCGACTCTTTTCTTCTCTCTCTCTCTCTTCTCTGCTTTCCATCTGCACTCTCACTCTCCCTCACTCGCTTTGCTTACTTATAACTTTCACCGAACGAATGTTCGCAAGAGCGATCAATTCCCTTTCACCCCAGGAATAATATAAATATACCGGGGACACTGTGTGCGCTTCCATGTGTACTTATAATATTGATGCATCGTTCTGTGGCTCGAATTGAGTCACCAATGTAGCTCTGATGCTGCATGTGCTATACACCATGAACACATCATCATCATGAAGTGGGAGTAGTAAAGAGAATCCATGTACAAAGTGTATCTCTCTACAGTGGTAGTGATAGCAATAGAACTTGGTAGAAGAGTAAGCGTGTGTCTTCCTCGTGTTGTCGTCCTCGGCCTGACCTGGCTGATAGGCAACAAACGAACGTTTCTGATGTATCGTGAATCCCGTCTGAGTCTGCCTTGCCTCAAGATTGAAGGATTGACAAAAAGAAACTCTTTTTTGCAGCATATGGATTATTCTATGCATTTTAGAGACAATCCGGTGCGGTTATAGAGAGATATAGCTCTGCCAGCAGATAATTTGTATATAACCGAAAAAAGGAATTTCTCTTCCAGAGGATATAAATTGCACATAGAGAGGCGAGGCTTCGCGACTTTTATATGATCTCAATATAGTAATCTCCCCTGTATCTCCGCTGTTTTGTTTCTATCACCTTTAACAACATCTATAATGCAGCAAAGTGTAGCAGCTTCCGTGCACCTTACCAAATGAAGCTCTTTTTAAAAACTCCCTTGAGTTCACAGATATTTAACGCTTACTACACTGCGGGCTCGTTTTTTCAGCTGAAAAGCGACAGACGGACTGCACACGGCTAAAAGCACGGAGGCAGAGTACAGCCTTTATCTGATCACTTGGTTCTCTCATAGTTTTATTGTTTTGTTTTATATCCGGAAGGAAATCGCTTTGAGATACATTTTTAACAAATAAACCCTTAGCGTTTCAATATCTCGTTTTGCTGCCTTGCAGACGGCAATCGCACTATAGAACGTTGTCGGAACTCGGAACGGCAACGCTTCAATTGCAATTCTGCTCCAGACACAAAACGAACCACAGATTTTGACCAAATCTCTCGAATACTACTCGTATCGTGTATAGTCTCATATTTTGTTGACTGGCTGGATCCGATTAGTACCTGACAGTACTTTTGATGTACTGCTGATTTTAATTTATTGTGTTTTACGAATAAATTGCTGCTCTTGACAGACATGACGAATGCAAATTAACTTTTGTTCGTTTATTGTCCCCACTATGATATTATTATACGCATTTGTCAAAGGATTTGCACTGATTCTACCCTGTTTGTTTAACGAAATAGTTTGTCCGAAGAATTAAAGTGTTCTCTCACAAGGGAAACTCACTTTGTGCAACCACACGAATCCAGTGATAAAGGGGCCATTCGAAAAAAATGAAAAATTGATGAAGGAATATGTGAATAGGTTTTGAAGTTCGATTGAGATGCCCACAATTCGTTTACTGTCCCCCTTTTGGTCTTGTGTAGAAGCATTCCGCCCTCATAAAGGCAACTTTCGGGATTTCGCAGTGTTTTATTACAACCAACATGTTTTTATAAGGTCTAACTATCTATTGACGACAAAGTTTTTTTGGGGCAAGGTGGCATGTAATCGTGATTTGGTCCCAGTAAAGTATATGAATAATATGGGCAATTTCAATCAAAAGTAAATGCATTCAGTGACAGATTGCATAAAGGAATTAGTATATCTCGCTGCATTCTTCATTTCTAATTTGGTCTCTACAAGAGATTGTAAATCCACTTTGCAAATTATGGCTAAGAAAATTCATAGAAAAAAAATAAGTCAACTGTACCCATTCTTCCCTATTTTATAGTGTTCCTGCACAAAAACTATGAACCAATTCAACAGTTTTTCATTTTCATTCGAATGACGTCTTCATCTCTCCATTTCCACATCGTTAGTTTTCTTGTGAGATATATGGGCACTATGGGAAGTTTCATATGCGCACAAGAATATTTTTTCTTATCTCTATGAACACTTTCAGTCCAGTCATGGAATAATACATATCTGTCGTAATACACATTCAATTCGTTCATATGTGCACAGGTCAGTTCCGGAAT
>JABASC010001613.1:0-22069 GCA_019776185.1 Plutomurus gul | reverse complement strand
TGCAAGGAAAATGGGCAGAGACCATCATTTGTCCGATCTGGGTGAAACTTTTTTCTGCCGAACCACTAACTTCAAAGGTAACAAATATCACAATAAATTCACTGTGAAAGCCCCCTTGAAGGGGTTAGATTTTTCTAAATTCGAATTCCGAAAATACTTTCAGAACTACCCTCCATACTATTGGTTAGTAGTCTTTGAAATTGAAAACCGAATTTGATTACGCATTTTTAACGTCTGACCAGTGCAAGTCTCTAAGAGACTTGATTTCCAACCGGAGACACGACAAAATTCAGAAGAGTTAAGGTGGCTTTGACTATCTTTCACGTTTACACATATCACGGACAAACCTAAGGACTTGTCCCACTAAGGTTTGTATGTACTGTGGTGTGAGAAGTGAGGCTTTTAAGGCTTTTGAGGTATTAAATCCACCCTACCCACATGCACGATGTATATGTGTGTGTGTATGTTTATATATATATATGTTTATATCTAAATATTTTGATGTACGAAGTGTCCTAAAAATATACTGAACACAAAATATGACAAAAACTTTCAGAGTACACTTGTATCTTAAATACACTTTTGTTTCGTAAGCTGTTATTCAATTATTTAGTCCAAATAATACAAAAATATGTCTCAAATACATATATAATTTTATTTAGTGTAGGGTTTCTGCCCAGAAAATGGTTAGGGAGTATCCGTAAAACACGTAATGCGGTTGGGGGAGGGTCATTCATTCCCAACCCCCATTCCAGCTCTTGACCTATGGTCTGTGCGAAGTAACGACCTGACTTATGGCCAGCTTCTTGGTCATTTTGGGCAAAGAAAGTTCACCTTAGCGAAAATTTGCTGAAAACATCCGTTTGTCAGAGTTTAGTGTGTCAACAGCCGTTTTCGTCCTCCGGTCGAAAAACTTAGGTTTGACCTTTGGCCGATTTCATTCAATTTGGGGGTTTGACCAGTGGTCCCGAAAACTAGATGGGAATGTATGGGGATATACTTATAACATTGTGGCCCCTCCTATTTTGCGTTACTGAAGGGGGGTCCAAAAACCGGAATTTTTGTGTTACGTGTTTTATGAATAGTCCCATTAACAAAAAATCGCTGTTGTTCAGGCATTTCACTGTAGTTCGAGTCCTCTTATATTGGAGCATTGAAAGGTAATTAAATCACAGTCGCACATTCACAATTTATTTGCAATAAATCAATAATAAATGCTCCGTCTTGACATGAGATTAATAGGTTTTCTAACAAAGACCACCTCAAGTCAAGATGTAAAGTTCCTAAAGTCTAAAGATGCTGTTTGTGTGAATATCTAGTATGTTGTATTCCTTCCAACGCAATTTGCTCTAATTACTACAGAGTTGAGTTTAGACAAGTTGAAATGCAACAACGGGCACAGCTAATGGAATTTTTTTCCTTACACATATGAAGAAGTGTATTGATGTCCGCGGATAAGATATTTGGGGTACTAACTACTAAGTTTAGCAAAAAGTTTTAAACTATTTCAATGATTGAGATCCGTCCGAATGCAAGTGTTTGAAACACACTAACAAGTACTGTAAGTGAAAATTGGTCGAATGTATGTTTAACAGTAAAAAGTTGTTTCAGGACTTCCTTCAAGCTACCAAGTTTGATATTTCCACCATTCCACCTGTATGCCACGTTGGAATTTCAGAAGCCACGTAAGTGTAGAGTGTAGACACGTCATATAACATGTGGCTGATTCTTTTCTAGGAAGAAATTCTATCATTCAAATCATGTTTAACTATGCTATTGTATTTAATTTGCAAGCAACATTACACAGTGGTACTAAAATATACTTCCTACTCCTTTATTGATGAAGTTCTGCAATATCTACCAGAGAGTGCTCAAATGCTTTCAAATGAAATGCTATCGTCGTTTGTGAAAATAATTAATGTTGATGCAATAATGATGTTTGCATTTTAACTGAATGAATGGCTTCCTTTTATGTTTCTTTAACAGGTTAAGATATCTAGGACAGCGTAAATTGATTTATTAAGAACTTACTCATATTTGGAGGTGGAGCGAAATTCTGGAAAAAGTAACCATTTTGCTGGAAACTTAATGCCGAATTGAAGAAGTAATTGAAATCTTCTACTGGTGGAGCCGGGGAAGCCCATACTGGAGCAATCTCTGGTGCACCGCCACCATTCCCCGTTCCAGATGCACTAATCTTCACGTTAGGCTCAATAATAGGATTATCACTTGATGATAATTTGAAATTTTCAGTTTCTTCCGTCATACTTTTGTCGTACTTGGTATTATTCAAGTTCTGAGATGTTTTCTGCAAATCAAGTACGAATTTCAATTAACAAGCCAAGCACTTTCAGTTTAATTATCCTACCAACTAAGATTTTGTACTCATTAATAATTTAGAATTATGTATACCTTTGGTTAACGTTACCCAGCAGTACTTGCCGTATTACACAGAAAAATTAAAAGGACGGCTCAGAGTTTCCTGTTCTTTAGCGATACGATACTAAGATTGCAGTGATAACGGAAAAACGTCAAGAATTGAAAGTGGAATTGTTGACTAATGAAAATATGTTTGTCAAAATGTTACAGATTGAAGACCCTTAGAGGTGCAAGTCATCGATTTTTGTCTGGTCAAGAGACTTAATAGTGGCTGTGTTTGCTACAAAAATCAAATTAAAAAAATAATTTAAGCTACCTATATACATTAATAATTTATATCCGTCAAAGTTGTAATTAAAAGATTGTGATTTTTTTACCCAGACTTGCAGTCAAGATGAGCAGGAACAAAAATACATGACTGAACCCAGTGTAGTTTTTGGATGAATTTGAGAATGTTTTCTTAAATGGAAGAGGGCCACTCACTGTATGGTTAGGTCACCGAGTGGTCAGGTCAGGGAGTAATGTATAATCTACGCACCAATTGAAAATTCAGTAAGAAAAAATGAAAATGAGATGGAAAAAGTCAGCAGTCAAGACGAAAGCGAGGAGGAGTGCACAAAATTTGATTAGAGTAGAATTATTAGTCCAGAAAATTTAGTAATTTACTTTGGAATGAGAAAGTGGAAGTGTGCACAAGGATATTCGTTCAGCACTTGTACTCACTTTAAGAGAAAAGAGTGAAATAGGTTAACTATATAGGAAATTTATTTGTGATTTTTATGTGATAATAAATGTGAAAACTTGTGCCGGTTTAAGGTACTTGGAAAGGTATTGATTTACAAGTACACCGGCTTTTTTCATGAGATATAAATAGAGCAGGTAAAAGAATGAAACATGTGGCAAGTATGGAATAAGACTTGTGTAATTAGGCAAGTTTAAAAAGAGATGAGGAAGAGAGGTCAGTTGCTTTTTGGGTTGTGGGAAATGTGCCAGACACCAGAAGGAGGAGAAATGAATTCAAATAGGATATTTTTGACTGCAATGGTAATGAATGTGGATGACCATGCTGAGTAGGAGCCCCAACAGGAGAAATATCTGAGCCAATACCTATTTGAGTAACTGTTCCGTTCTGTACAAAAATTCGTCGTGAGCCACAGTCTAACAATAACCATACAGTCAACTGGGATGAGGGGAGGACCAAATGTGTGAATCTACCGAACTCGGTTTTCCTCCATGAGTTACAAGAATCGGGCCACACTACTCCTATCGATGTCAGTCAGCTCAATTCACTTTTCGGCGTGAAGTTACCAAGTGATGAGTACTTAACTGTGAGCAGGGGCGATTTCTGCTAAATCCAAATGCAGCGCCCTGTGTCAACCTTTATAAAATTAGGCCCTAACCCTTGCTCTGCTGTGATAATCAGCACGGTTAGTTGGCTTTGACTCTGGTGGCTACAGGGCGAGGACAGCACACCACACAATCATCGACCACGATGATCAAACGAGGAAGGGTTTCTGTTCAAGATGGCTGTGGAGAAAACTCCCCGAGAGTCTCCACTCGCAAAATTTCATGTTGTGCGCTCTGTACAGACCGTCACCACTTCTCACATGTGCTCTTTTGTGCAAAAGTAGCTCCACACCTTGTGGACGGCTCATTCTCAGCTACACTGCTCCTCAGTGCATTTACATCTTACTTCCCACCATACTGCCACAAACTCTACAACTCATAAGAATTCTCGTTCGCAGAGCGCCTCAGCCAGCCAGTAGCTCTGCTTACACAGTGCTACAAAACTACAGAGAACGAAGTAGTGGTCTGGGCGAGACAGCACGACGACTCAAAAACTATGTACCTCATGTAACTGCGAGCGGAGAAGTAGAGTGCGCCCTTTGCACTGAAAATTCCCGACTTTTAATCATCATAATATATGGTCCAGCAGAGACGCGCACCGTTTTGGCTTTAAAAACATTCCATGAAATACAAAAGTGGACAAGCACAAAGTAATGCTCCTTCGTCTGGAAATGACTTTTCTCTTATTTATTTCCTTTGTTATGTCCAATAAATGTCATTACATAAAATTCCCCCTTTACATGTTTCCACTAAATGACGTGTGATTACAACTGCATAATTATATTAATTTCATCGTTAATTAATGAACTGAGAGCTTTTTATAAAACCACTGTCAAAACAAACTAAAATTGTCTTTCGTTACTGTTGAAGCACGTGTAAAATGAAATACATGATGGGATGTGATAACTGTGATTGTCTGCTGGGTGTCTCTAACTATGATTTTCAAGTATCACTATTATCTCTAAATTTTCATCAAGTTTCCATTCCTAATGTGTGTGTAGTGTGTGCCTGCTAATTCAAAATAACAAATGCATGTTATTTGTAAAAAAAACTGAACAAGAGAATTTTTTTTGTGCTAATCGTAAGATTTTTTTTCGTGATCTTCTGAAATGCAGTCAAATGAAACTGACGCTGTGCTTTCGCTGTGGCTTTTGGTTTTTTTTGGGGGGAGGGGGGCACGGAAATACGAATGTTGGGTTATACTAGTAGTAGTATTGTACGAACCATTGATTACATCAATACTATGAATAGATACATCACAATCGATATGAACAATCAATACAAAATGATGGACATTCATACTTTTATTTGCTCCTACTACCTACTGTCCAATTTCATTGGTCTATTTAATTGGTAATGATCTCATTCATTTATTAAATAAGAGTAACCTAATTAAGCCTGGTAACGGAGTAATTAAAAGTGTCGCAGCGTCAGATTTCTTCTGTGTTTTGTAAGCAGTAACATAATTCGACAAAGAATAATAATTTTGGACAGAAATCTCGTGAAGTACACATTCACAAATCCTTAAACGGATTTAAGGCTACATTCGCAAAAACTAAGGGCTTTTTACTATATAATGTGTCCCATGAATCCCTGGATGGGGGCTACGCCACTGAAAAGTGCAGATATCGTTTCTTCGCTCAAACGCAAATGAATTCAAAGGTACAAATTTGAAGATTTAGGAAATAGTATTATTGAAACCAATAAGGAAAAGGAATATGATATATGATAACATTTTCGCAATGCAGCATTCACACAGGGCACACTCTAGAAATGAATGTAAGAAAGTTTCAGAAAATCGTAATATTTAAAGGCACAAAATAGATTGTAAATTGTCCTTACAAAGTAGAAAGGAGCAATAAGTTGTGACTGCCTGTAAATGAAAGTATCTACAATTAATTAGAGTCAGTTTAGTTTGATCAGTTGCAATTCATTTTATTCGTCCTTTTATACAAAAAATTTAATTAATACGAGAAGTCAGTACTACCTTCTTATTCAAATTAATCGTTGAACCAATGAATAGAGGTGGAGCACGGCCACGTAAAATGTAATATTATGTTATTACTGGACAACCACTTACTCTAGTTTATAGTGAATAACTAATCACGTACAATAATAAGTTATTGAGATACATTAAATAATTTTCTGATTGTTTCAAGTAATGAATTTTTTTATTGAACATGGGAACATGGGAAATACATTAACGCTGAAAGTGAGTATGCAATAATGAAACAGTGTGATCTGTAACATCATCAGTTAAAATGCTTAACGAAATTAATTACTGACCTCCCGTCGCTGTTGTATTCCCTCCTTGAATGGCAACACTTGTTGCTAGCTGTGAGTTCTGAGCCTGGGACTGTGAATTAGAGGCGGCGATGGAAGCTGCGGTCTTCTGCTTCAACATTGTCCAGTCAAATGTGTAATCATACTGATGATTCAGGGTTCTGAATAGAATGCGGAATAATTGTCGCAAGTACATGTAATCCGGAACTTCCTCAAAACGTAAGCCACGGCAGTAATTTAAATACATAGCAAATTCCGCTGGGTACCCCTACAACAAAGACAGCACAGTTACATTTAATCATGTATTTACCCTCATATCTAAAAACAGAGGCAGGCATACGGGATACCCTACCGTTGACTTTCAAAATTTTGTGTTTAAATGATCAAAAACTTAGTTCACACAGTTATACAGATATCCGAACGACCCCTCTGTAGGGGGGTCTACTAGTAGTCAGGTAACCTATGGACATTCCGAATGATAATATGTTGTTAGTTTAAGGATTACTTTGCATAGGAGTTCGACTGGTGTTGACATCTTTTTTTCGCTAATCTTCTCATATTTCTGCTTTTTGGTTGCTGCCTTCAATCCTTGCCATGGAAGACTGCCGCGATTGAAATACATAAGAACATAACCAAGTGATTCCATATCGTCGCGACGGCTATAAACAACAACAATTATCGTCACAACCTTTCGTTATAGGATGACATTATATTGCTGTGGTTCTTAAATTTTTGGGTACCTTTGCTCAATCCCCAAGTGGGCGTTGATTGAAGCATATCTTGCAGTTCCGGTTAAATTTTTGTCTTCACGATAAGGGATATGATGACGAGTGCGAGAGTCTCTATACTTTTTTGCCAGTCCAAAGTCTATCAAATAGAGCTGCAAAATTGATAGAAATTTTTAAAAATCTGTAACTCTTTGAACACCGCAGTTTGCATTGTAATATTTGTTTTTGCAGGATACGGGAATAATATCAATATGCAATATTGCAATGCATCAATATTTATTATTTATCAATACAACATTTTGTAGTAAAAGAGTGTGTGGTGTTACGCTGTCGCAAAGTTCAAATATTGCTTCCAAATATGTAATTGCAATGATTTCAATGAAAGAAATTTCATATATTTATAGTCCCCTACTGTTTTCAGTAGTTAATGATACCCTATGTATTGATTTAAAGTGTATTTGATTTAGTAATTTAATTAATATGTATTGATAGTTGGATATTATGATTTAATCGGGAGTGTATTGATGCATTTTAATTTTTAACGGGATGTGATCTCATATGTACTGAAGTAATAATTTAGAAGTAAATGAATAATAAGATAGTCATATATTGTTTTCAGTAATGTGAATTACTCCTATATAGTACTTGGTTGGTAAATCCATTTGTGTCGTTAGTTATAGTAACGGTACTGAAGATATGTATGTGTTGAGGATTTTAATATTCAACAATTGAACATAATAAAGTAATCGAAACTTTAGAGAGAACTTCAATTTTGAATAGGTATTTTTGTGCATAAATGTAAAACTACAAAACTAGTTGGGTTGCAAAAACTCACCTTGTTACAGTGACGTCCGATTCCCATCAAAAAGTTGTCGGGTTTAATATCTCGGTGGATGAAGTTTTTTGTATGAATGTATTCAACTCGCCCTATCATTTGATCAGCTAACATAAGAACCGTTTTGATAGTAAAACGTCTGGAGCAGAAGTTGAACAGATCCTCAAGTGAAGGACCCAACAAGTCCATAACGAGAACATTATAGTCACGCTCCTGTCCATACCACCTAAAACAAACATAATACCATTGCTAAACAATACATTTCTCAATTACAATAGATTTTCCCACCGAAACATTAACGCGCATAATACAATGAAGTATTTATTCAAATAAATACAAAGGCTGTACAACAACACAAAGATAAACGATTGAAAATATTACCGAATGTGTGGGATTCCGACTCCTCCTTGCAGTATCTTATACAACTTGCTTTCGTAGAGCAATTGGGGATGGCGAGCCTTACAACTTTCAAGTTTTACAGCTACCTCCTGTAATAAAGAGAGAATAAAATAATCGCATATTCAGAATTTTAACTGTTTCTGGAATGCCCAAGAAAAAACAAAGAAGAGAGAAAGAGAAAAGAAATAGGATGACGAATCGTCCATTTTGACGAGCATCTTACCTCTCCATTGGTAATATTTATCCCTAGGTAGATATCACCAAACGATCCAGATCCAATCTTCCGTACAAGTCTGTAGCGACTTCCAACGATGAACTCCGACCGAGAGGACGGAGTCGAACTGGCCATTTCGAAATAAAATTAAGTCAAAATATGAAAATACAAACTACGAAAGTCAACAATAAATAGGATCTAAACACACTGACTGAAAAGGTATCAGACAGAGAGAGAGAACACTTTGGACCTCGCACAACACTCCAAGAATGAATAGAAAGGCAGGTGGAGCGTTCGCTGTGCTACGACAGGACTGACTGCTCAGCAGCTCGCCAGCCAACAACGCAATCATAATATAGAAATACGAAACTGTATTCTGTATCCTCACAAAGTACGTACGGACGAGCAACGAACGTACGAAGCAATGGAAGAGAAGCGAGGCGGTAGAGTCACACACACACACACACACACACACAGATATTACACAATAGCAGAACTCTCTCAAAAAAGTAACCTCCTTTAGCCTCACAATTTTCCCTCTGCTGCGTCCATCCACAGTTCACGTAGTGTACTACGGTGTAGGCGCGGTTTTGGGATATATTCCTGTCTATACTGTGGCTTTCATTATACAGAGCCATTCAAGAAGGAAAAACATAGGGCACGCATTGTTGCCAATACGGAAACCTAACAAATAAAACAAGCCTTGCCCACTTGTGAGTGACTGTCATCGAATGCCCCGACCAACCAAAACCCAAATAATGCAACACTGATTGAAACATATTATAGCAGCCTGTCAGACAAAGGAACATTTCCTTCACATAATATGGGTTCAAATCATGTTCAAACAAAGGTACATAATACTACGCACAATGCAAAATGAATTCAGCCAAAAGGCAAGGCTTTTTATTTAACTTTCTCTGGGTTTTATGATTGATTAGCGTACGGAATATGCGAGTCTGAAGGCAGAGGCCGACAATGCAAAGTGTCCAAAGGCCCCTTCGCACCTACACGTTCCACACAACTAAGTTTATTAATCCAAAAAAAAAGAATGACCATGTGCCTGGCTTTAGCCCACCGTGCACTCTTACCTCACCACCGGTACTGCTACGGCTACGCTGGTCTCATTAGCCTGTTCAACGGCTCGTTGGTATAGACAGAGGTTGACCAACCTGGCCATGAGGTCCTCTACTTCCTCTCTAGTGCTAAAAAATATTCACATGGATTCATGGCATCAGCTTAATCATGAAATGCGTTGACAAGGGGTTTACAAATTTTGAAAAAATCATAAGAACAATGCTTTTCGTTTAAAATGTATCGTATGTAATACGATTCGTATTCTACAATTATGAAAGGCTCCGCTTGTTTCTTAATTTGGTTTCTAAATCGTCTATTCATATACAAAATCAACAGAGAACATCTAATTCTAACTGGGAACAATACGACAATAGGGGGCCCCGCAAATGAATGTGTGATACGTCAATCACGATGATTTCAATGATGCGTATGCCCCCATTTGTGCAAATTAGTATTTGGGTCAAAATAATGTGGGGACTAGAGAAAATTAGTGAAAAGTAATGATGTAGAAATGAGAACGAAATATTAGAGCTACCAAGATAATAAAATAAAGACTTGTTCACAAGTCTTACACACATTTGAAAGTAGACACAATAATAAAGCTATCTGAATATTTATCTTCATATAATTTTATCTAATTTTGAGTGACACCATTGGAAAGAGCACAAAATTTAGATCCTGTTTGAGTTTTTATCTTATTCTAATGAAATTACAAATGTGAAATGCCCACTTTACTTATCATAAATTACACAAAGAATATTTTTCATACAGTGGTTAAATATTCCTTGAAACTAACAACTACAAAAACTTTTTTAACTTGACTGCTCATAAATTTCAAAGGCAAACTACAGAAATACAAAATCTGCATAGATAGGTGGCAGTGTGCCACGAGGGACGAGAGTGACAGAGTCATCAGAAGTGGTGGTTAGAAACCGGGTCGCCATTTTCCTTCTGCATGCTTAATGCAGAGAAGGATAGGGCGTTCGGTTTTGCCTCATCACTATTACAGTGATCTAATTGAAAATACATAGATTCTACACACAAAAATATAGATTTGATGTATACAAATCTACATAACCGGCTCATTGTAATATTGCTTCAAAATTTTAATTATTTAACTGACACAAGTAATCCGACACTTGATTAGAAGTATTCAAGGGCGGTCTATGCAGGGCGGTAATATGGATGAGTATGGTTAGTAAGTTGAGTTAGGAGTGACAACATTTAATGCACTTCATCAAATAATGTCACTCCTAATCTAAACTGACCGACACAACCATAATGTATTCATTGTGCCCAAGTGTCAGATATCAAATGTTGGATTATTTGTATCAGCTTTATGTAATTAGGATCAGAAATGTAGAAGAAATCTACATATCAATTTTAAATAATAAATGCTATGATAATAAAATATAAAATTTACTTACAAAGACATGATTGAGCCGATAATTAAGACGATCAATTTGTTACTGCTTCTAGACAGTAACAGCAACTCAATTTAATTCCTATTCCCGAATGAACCTCGAAAAGACTGACGACTTGAGAAGAGAAGCCTAAGGAATGCAAAGCCAGCAATAGCTGAACCCTCGCTGTCTGGGCGGGAGAGCTTTGACCCTGGCTTAACCCTTGACCGATAATATGAATCGTATGCTTCCACTTCTACGTCTTCACTCACAATCAGTTCAGAAAACGTGTATGAGGGGAACTTGAGATCGTGTCAGGTCTCACGCCAACCTAATATTAGTCAATAGGTAAGTCTTTTCATAGATTGATGAATTAAATGAATTTCCTGATTTGCTGTTTTCGGATACAGATTATTTACCGTCAGGGAAAAAATTGCATATCTTGACACAAGACTACATCTCTAAGTCTTTTTCCGTGCTTTACAACCCTTGCTTTTTATAAAATCGGTGTAAAACCCACAAAATGCATATAAGCCATACAACACTGATAAATAGCTGAGTAATACCATTCGATGCGCAATTAAATGTCCTCTTCAATGAGATTTAGGTCAACCCTAAGAAGCAAGTAAAAGTTCATGCAGTTTCTACAGGGCAGGTGATATATATATATAAGTTGCATACACAGATTTTGTATTATCTACTCTCAAATAAAAGTGTTTTCGTCTACGGTACACCGCTGAAAAAGTACTCTGCATCTCTACGATTGTCTCTATTGCTTATGGAATGCCTTATTTAATTTTTCTAATTGATAACTTCATTCATTCATTGTAGCATTGTAATACTTTCAAGATGTGCACTTGCATACATAACAACTGCATGAAGTAGTGACGAAGAATTCGCCTATTTTAATTTGCATTCAAATGCGACACACACTGTTATGAGGGAAAGGGAAGATGTTGCAGTCACTAGTGAAGTGAGTGTGCACAGAAAGTTGTGTAGTCATCCAAGTAGGCTGATAAGATAAATTATAGGCGACTACTTAAATTGCAATAATAATGAGCTAGGTAAATAGTGAGCACTGTGAGTGACTGAGGAATCGTCAGTTAGTACCGATGTACACATACTAACATATATGAACTAATAACAGCCTTATATTTATATTGGCGGTAGGTGGAAGACGAAAAAAGTATGCAGAACAAAAGGCAGTTGTGTGATTATGCGTGTGTCTGCACTATGGCATTGTACATTTTTCTTCTTCCTTTTGAAATAATAGGAAATGTTTGTATGCACTCATCTGGTTTTGTACAGTTTACTTACTTAACATTTGCCTGTCCCCGTCTAACCTGATTGTGCTGTAAATGAACACAAACAAACACATGATGAGACCACAGAGTTTTCCCTCGTCTCGTCTGTTTATCATATGTTATAAGCGTTGTCTCACTTTGTTGTTGGACCGAAGGCTGCCACGAAGGTGCTATCACTCTCCTGTGCTTATAATACGGTGTCCGATAGATTGACCAAAATGTGAGAATCTCCAACGCGAAAGTGGTTCAAAGTAGCTTTCACCGACTCGTCTCACTCTTTAAATAGGCCAACTGTAGAAATTCGATAAATTGTCCAACACGTAAAGGTTCGAGTCCCCCAACCAAAGGCTTCACTGCCTCTCTCTTCAATGTTTCGCTGTTTTATTAATAATAACTCTATACATATTATATACTCTATTTACAAATAACATTGCAAATTCTGTGTATCCAACTAAATCGTTTCTTGAAGAGCTCCTAGGAAAATCTAAATGCGATTATTACTAGTATATTATTAATGAAGCGGAACATTGAAGAGAGAGTTCCTCAAGCCTTTTGTTGGGTGACTTGAACCTTTCTGCAGTAAATATTTATAGGTGTTTGAAAATTTATCGAATTTATACGGTTGGTCTTTTAAGCGAGTGACACGAGTTGGTCAACCCTACTGTTGAACCGCGTAGGCGATTTCTCACGTGTTGGTCAATCTATCGGAAATCATACTACTACTGAACTATTATGGTGATGAGAGCACGATGCTCTATAGAGTTGTCGTACGAGCTTTTGTTTCTTGCCTTACGTGTTATGCAATGACATTATGAGAATATGTAAGGTATTACATGCAACTAAATGGAAGAGCATTAACATACTTACACTGATACGTGCATAGTAAACAGAGTCATCGCTATACGATCTCTTTACACTTTTACACTCTCTGATATCATTACTATATGTACGTACGTGGTACACGTCGTACTAATGCGTACTCACATGTCTCATGTCTCACAGTGTCTCACACACTCTGGCAAAACGATAACATTGTATCTATGCATGTATGCAAGTGGAAACTGTCTGCTTATTTACTATATGCGCGTACCTATTAGCTAACTATGGAAAGATTAGAATAATATTCTGACATATAGCACATTGTTACGACGTTGTTGCTTTCTGATCGGAGTATTTGGTCAGGGATTATTATTGTATCGTGTGTTGTCATTATTTACTGGTCTGTAAAAGTAAGTCGCTTAGCCGCTATGTGGAATCCGCTATATGTACATAAATATAGGTAGCACAAGTGCAAAGGGCTATTAAAAGGCAATCTTCCATTTTACAGTTTGAAATGACATTTGCCATTCAGCTCACGAAAATATACTTTATATCATTCATGCCACGTTTTGGGGCAACTGGCCACTGACACACCCCTTCCGTATGTTTTAATTGAGAACCGAGAGGTATACATAATATTACATGGTATTACAAAGACGCTTCATTAGCGCCTGAAGTCCGCGCGTACCATGAACACACGCATTCTCCCTATGTTTTAACAAACATCTCACAAATTACATTAATTCACTTTCAGTATACACTCATAAAAACATGAGTCTCAATCGCAATCTCATGTATCCATCATAAATGTTTAATATACACCTACTCCACTTACTGCGTTGTATTCCAAATATTTCGCAATCGCAGATCCTTTACAAAACCCACCGTTAAACAAACAATACCATCTTGCTTCAGATCCTCTACTGAGTATTACTTCAGTAATTGCGAATTAACGCGCGATTCTGACGACAATCGTATTACGAGTAAAAATTTGGACGAGGGGAGAACCGTATACTCACTATTGTACAACTTACATATGATATAATTAGTGCAAATCGCAAAGAAATTTATAATCAGATCTTGTTATGTTATTATCATGTTATACGATATACATACTCTCCTCACACACACACATGGTTCGCTTACTTATTATGGTACGACCACCCTGTTCTACTATAAAATGTAGGAAGATACACGCATAGTAACATATGTGATGATTCCCATGAAAGTCTCTCACGTACTTTGACTATACAGGCTGCCCCCTTACTATATGTAGGTACGTATAGTGAGAGTGGGCGCCCCAACTCTTATGTATTCACAGAGCTGTATAGCTACCACGTATACGGATTCACTGTTCGTGTCGTAGTCATCAGAGAGCAGTGAATACAGACTAAATGAAAGTGAATAAGCTTCGCAGAGATTCGCGCAGATCTTGGTCGTCATCATCCTGCTGCTGCTCACATACAATGGAGGAGGCTGTAGGCAGTAAGGAGACTTGCTCTTCTTTAAAGAGTAGCAGATTGTGTTATGTGTTGGGTGACTGTGGGACGTCGACGATGAGTTGTTGTTGGCTCGGAGGCACACAACCAACTGAAAAACAGAGTGCCACCAACAGCACACTTATTTGTCCTTCCACCACTCACAGCCAACAGCACGATCATGATCTCTTTTCGTGTGAGTCAGACTTAAGACGCTATTCTATAAATCGCATGGATTCAGCCGTACTCAAATTTGAGTACGACTTAAGTTGAGCATTGTGCTCCTGCGCTCCGTTAGATTTTCGGGACGAAATGAGATTCTGGTTTGACAAAGAAAACTGTGCTGCTGGTCTGGTGTGTGAGTGAAATGAAGAGGAGAGTCTGTGTGTCTGTCAGTCTGTGCACAGAGTTCCTATCATGAGGAAAGTTCAGCTCAGTCGCTCTCAGTTCATGTGCACAAACAGATCAGAGGCAATTTCTTCCTACAACTTCTCTCCCGTCTCTGTCTCGCTCTCTCGTCACAAAGAAATTACTGTCTGCGTGTTGGACATTGGCAGGGCTTCTTCAACACGAACACAGGCAGAGAGCTCTGAGGGAGAGAGAGAGAAGAGAGATATATATCTTTCGATGACCGTATGCGATGGTTTGCCAGCCAGCTTACTTATTTGTGTGTTGCTACAGCTATTAATCAGGTTTTCCGTGCAACCAGATCCAACGCTATTCCGATTCCCTCGAATAAGTCGAATATAAATTAGTAGTGACTCATGCATTCAAACTTCTCAATTCTTCCCTTTCCTTACGCACTCGGCTCTATTACTAATCTGCAATTCCGCTGAAGAGTTACGAATTTCTATTCATGAACAGTACCACTGGTGCACACTTTGTCAGACTCGCTCGAATTCTGAATTGCTTTCTCCGATTTCGTAATATTATCGCATTTATAGTACTGCTACGATTGGATGTTAAGATGCACACCTGGGCTAACTTATCCACATTCTGGGAATTCACATTAAGATGAGCCATAACTTGTTGGTAGATTAACTTTAAACTCTGCCAGTGACCTGACCGCGTCAGCTTTGCATTTGTAAGGGTGTCCTGATCGTACATATATCATGGTTGCAAAACGGCATTGAGTATATATTTCCATTAGTTCTGTAGTCGTTTTATAAATATCGTCGTCGTATTTGCATACATTAACTGCATTGATTGTGAAAACAAAGAGACGACATTGTCTGGTCGGATAGCACTCGTACGACTTCATTACAACAATAGGAACATAACTACGTCTATAATTTTACCACTACCTAAATACACTTACTAAACAAATGAAATAAAGCAGTCTTACAAAACTATGTCTTCCTATTTGCCAGATGTAATGCTAGTGCTTGTTGTGTACAGGGTGGGGTAGTGAGTAGCTCTGTATATACTTAGGAAATACTGTTATTATACTATTTGTGCAGCATTCGGATGACGACGAGCATTGGAAATAAACGATTACGCATAATATACGTAGACAGAGTCATCGTTGACACTTGAAGTTGGCAACTACAAATAGCCACATCTGAAATTGCACAACTCATTTACGAAATTAGCCGACAAGATAATTTTGAAGTACATAGTAAATACAAATCTCCGCAGTACATACTGGACACAAAAACAACAGCAGAAGCGTAATCATAATCGTCGATTATGTATCAGGCGAAAAGTGGACTGTGCCATTTTTACAGTTTGCCTGTGAATGAGATAATCGTCAAATCAATCTTATTACATCATGGAAAGAGTACTTGCAGATATCCCTCTCAGTGTTGTTCACCTCTCAATCTCTCTCTGCAATAAATGTTATCATTAATTCGCATTGCCGCCGGTTGATGTTGATCCAGGACAAAAACAGCATTAACGTGTGAACACTACAGGAGTTTGCAATAATTGTAATCGTTCATTTACTTATAACGCTGAGTAGAGAAGAATGCTGTCTTTCTAATGTTAGTAGTCGTTGCTGGAAATGACGTTGAAAAAAAGAATGACCACCCTGTACATTAGAGAAGCAGTGTACAGTCGCCATAGATTATTAAAACTTTATTGTACTCTATTATCTGGCTCAGATTGAGAGCTATCTACTCACTTGGTTTGCTGTTGAATTGTGGTCGAATGAACTGACGTAGTTGATAGCAGCAGCAGCTATGTGTCACCGCGGAGAATCGTCGTCAATGGTTGAGCGTTAACCTGAAATTGTGATTTGGGATGAGGGTGTGCTTTTATGTGATAAGAAATGAGAAACAGATAAGATAATCATTCACCATTGTTGTACTACTGCTACTTATTATTATTATTATAATTAATATCCTGGAATGGTGGTTGCTGGAGTCTTTGTAGTTGGCCATCGTGCACACAGTAAATTAGGTCACTTCCGCAGAATAATGCCTTCTACATTTCACGATGAATTATTGTTCATACGATATGAGTATTCGTGCTTGTTTGCATGAGGATTCAATACTCCCATACAAGTCGGAGACGTGACGCCTGAGCTACTACAACGGTTAAATGTAAATTTTAAATCTTATTAGTAGTAGAATTAATTTTGGTGGAGGAAATACATATATGGATTCTGAGCAAATTTTTGTCTGAATTACTTGTTTGATTGTATGGTTCTGATTTAGTAAAGGAATAATTATTTTCTTTGTTAGATTTTCTATAGAAATTTAGAAAGGACCGATCATATCGGAGCGGTTGTGGATTGGTGTCTCCTCTAAGAATGATGACGATTTGCCCTATTACCATTGTTCGTGGAATTCAATATTAATGCTAATTATGGGTTCAAGCTAACTAACCAAACCATGAGCCGTATGCATTTTTACATACAGTGACTGATGACTAATAAATTGAATGCTACTAAAATATATTATTCCACATGTACAGCGGATAAACATCCTGCAGTTCATTTATGACTTATTCTATTGAATAAGTGCTAAAAATAATACTATGTAATAATAATGTTAATGTATAAACGTAATCTAATAATACGTTGAAATTTTTACAGATTCTAAAAAGAAGTAGAAAATATATGTGTAAAAATTGTATTTTAATTGCGTACAAGTTTTGGAGGAAATCATTTGCACATTTTCAATAATTTTTTGTATTAATTACTTTTTGTACTTCTTTTACCTTTAAAAATACATTGAATGTATAATGAGCCACCTTTTATTTGTTTTTGATATAGTATATATGTACCACTAATGTAGAAATAGACCTTTACGAATTGTAAAAATATTCACAATAAATTTGATTATCACTCATGAAAACCCATGAGTTAACTGGTAAATCAACTTGGACATGATAATTGGTTTTATAGGTACTGTAATTACCACTCATACAATTATGCATGCTAGTAACACAAGGTACATACACAATTAATTATTTATTCACGAAAAGTCCAATAATTGTTATTCTCCATTAGACATTTAAATTTCATTTAGAGACAATATTATCCCTTTGTTCAATACAATTAGTTATTTAATTTTTTATTCCCTGACCTTACCTTACAAAACGTTATAACATATGGATTAAAATTGTCTGTCTGTGTGATCAATTACGAGTGAACAAAAGCGTATCTGTACATGGAATAATTAACCCGGACTATTTTAAAATTGATTTATTTTTCTGAATTTCTTCTTTAACCTTACTACAAATTTTGACGATCAATAAATGACTAAGGAACTTCCACTGACGAAAAGCAACTACCAACTATTAAATATTTGACATGCAAATTAATTTATATAAATAAAAATACAGGCAAAATTATAGCCGTAGCTGTACCTTTGATTTCAGCAAAATTAACGAATATGGTTTGTTTGTACTTAAATATTTGTGTGCATGTATTTATTGGCAAGTACAAGACAGCTAGAATAATTTCGTAATTAATGAATTCTTTAAAAATATTGTTCTATAAAAGGAAAAATACAGTTTTTTAAATTGTTCATTCTGATTGATGTCTTTTTCGATAAATTGTGGTTGAATTATCAAGTGGTTATAAGCACTTGGTGCAGAATTTCTCATGAAGGATGATGGCTTATGTTTTGCATAATACTGTAATTTATTATTAATTTTGATTTAGATGATATAATTAAATACTGCATAGGTTTAGTGATCGGGTGCAGTTGTCCTATCTCAGTTAATAGTATCCTTTTACTTCTGTGCTACTTAAATACAGTTTTGAACGGTCGGTCAGGTCGAATACCATTTGCAAGAGGATACACCAACAATTAGTTATTAATTATTAATATTGTTTACCTGTACATCGAGATCTACTTTGTCACTATACATGTATATAATTTTAATAATTTTTCATCATTAACCATTTTCATGAGTTTCTTCGCATCATTAGTTGAAAGTCTGCAAATGGTAGAGCAGTTCAGAAATTATTTTATGTACTCTGTTTCTCCATTCGATTGCCTCTTCTGGAGATCAAATTAACTTCCAAGAGACGAATGCTATACAGTATAAGGAATTCTTTAATTTGATAACACAACATTGATAATAATTTAACAGAAATTGTTTTCCATAAGCAGAATTACACAGAATTGCTTGGACGTTTCTTAATGTTACGGCTAATTCTGGCTGGTGTTTTTGTAGTTAAAAATACTCCTAAATGTCCTACTTAACATTTACATTGCAAAAAGTGTTTCTTGGGAGTTAATATGTAGTTATATGACACTGATGTCGAATAACTGCGAATTTTCACCGTACCGGGCCTGAATAAAGTAATCGCACAAAACATTCCAATTACTCTTCCGATGGTCGACTCGTGAATATGTGAAACAGGTTGCCTAACAAATAGGCAAGATCTCAACATAATTGCAACCAGTGAGCACAACGGTGCAAATTCATGGCACACCTTATCTGTCTACTGCTTAATAGAAACATTTACATTTACCTTAAGAGTATTTTCTTAGTTTTACTCCTTCCTTTTGATTAATGCCATCGGGAAGATACTTATCCATAAATATTGTTGGATAACATAGTCAATTGGCTGGATATATTAATTTATTGTAGAACAGCCAGAACGCTTTACACAGGTATCGCTAAAGAAATATTATTTATGTATATATTTAACTTATCCTCGACAAGAATCTTTTTTGGGGGGAGGACATTCACACCAGTCTCAACATAATTTGAAAAAGAACGAAATAATAGCTCGCCTCTGATTCCTTTATCATCATTTACAGCAAACGATATTTTAATACAGATATCAGGAACATTGGTATATATTTTATGTTTGTTTAAGGAATAATTAATACAAACAAATGAAGAATTTTCATCATGCCATTCATCTTTGCTTGAGAAGAAACCTTTCGGAAAAAGCACATTCTAAATTTTCAAAGGATAAGCAAATTTGATTTTGTGAGTCGGTCATGTTGACCTGCTACCTATGTATGTGGTATGCCGAGAAAAATCGATTCTGGAAGATCATCTATGTATATCAGTAATGAAAGGAAGCATTGATGGATTATAGATTATAAAGTGTATGCCAGTGATAAAAGCCTCCTGGAATTCAAGATTTGAAGCTTGCATTACCAGGGGTCATCAAGGGTCACGGGAAGTGTTTCAACAGTAGCTGTTTCAAAAGTTTCCAACTTATGGTGGAAATTGTAGGCGATCTGCAGGCAAATGGCTCTGCGCTGCCTCAAGAGATTAAAAGTGACACAAGAGCTTTCAAAACTATACGTAAATCGTTTCTTCATCGATCTGAGGCAGTGAGACGTACGCACGGGCAATTCTATGCTCTGTTCGGTCTACTATTTAGAAACACCAGTTTATGTTAGTACCTTATTCAGAACAAAAATATTGTAATCGTGTATGAAATTATTATTGAGCCATTTGGATTGCATTTGGATGGAATTATATTATAATTCCCCATAAGATAGCTAAATTTCGCTAGAAATATTGTTGTATGAATTCCTGTAGGAATGTGTGCAGTCCTGTGTAGGTACTCACAAAAAGTAGTTCCAACTATTACAGTTAAGGTGCACGTGGAATAAACTTTTCTGACGGCTAATTTCATATTTACTCTTTTCAGTATTCATCTTACGATTAGAAGATTTATTATCATACAACGGTGTCATATTCATAATTCGTGCCATATCTTCATACGCTCTATCTTTCTCTTTCTCTCTCTCTCTGATGTCCTTAAGCACATTGCATATAATATTACTTTTTCGGGAAGTACAATACAAATGTAGAAACTTACGACATATTTATTCTTTCAAACTGAAAAAACACGATAGCTTAAGAATTGCACACTAAAGAGGCAATATAAAGTGAGATTTTCTGCATCTATCTAGTTACATGCTTTTATTACAAAAATATAGTGTATCGTCTTTCACTTTCTAGATATTCGGTCCTCAAGTTCAAACTACTGCTATGGCATATGTTTACACACGCACACTGTTTGCCAATAATCCCGCATGCATACTTGGATCTCACGGTTAAAAAGAAATCATCTTCTTCCATACGGATAACTATACTTTATGTACTAAATACGAAACACTAGAATATTAGCTGTCCATTACTGAAACATCTTTTAAAAAATTGCCAGAATTATTATAGTAGCTTTTAACAGAATGTTTCCTGTGTAGTCATACATTATTCAAATAGTTTCCTGCCCTACCTCGTAGTGAAAAAATATTAAACCACACGAATCAATGGCTGCAACTGGGAGAACGGAACCCGTAGGTACATTATTCACTTATTACTATCATTATTTTTATTAATTGATGATACCCTCAATTTCGAGGTAATTACATTATCAATGTGATTGGATGGTACGTGAAGTAGCAGTAACCACTTGCTTCTTTCTACTTCTTTCCTGTGAGTGGGTTTGCTTTTGATCACTAAGGAATATACCCCCACTCACAAGTCATCATGCGATTTAGAAATCTCAAAGAAAATTATTCCTTTAATTCTGCATTTATGTCTGTTTTCCTAGCAGGTTCCATTAAATGATAATTCCATCGTTTACGTAAAACTTGTATATTTGTTATAAAATTAAGTATACGAATTGATTCTTTTGTTCCACTATAGTTTTGATAACTAACATTATTTAGTAGATATTTTCCTATTCAAAAGAATTTCCAAGACATGGTTTAATGTCTGTGCTTTGCTTATTTATGAGGTTTAGGAAATTGAATTGAAATTTTCTTGGAAGCGTCAACCAGCCAATATTCTTGAAGGATCCATCATGATGGTACAATAACAAAAAAAACACGTTCTTAAAATTATTCTTGATCAATAGTTGACTTTTATTGCAGGATTCTATAGGGGCATGACGAATGTGATTCATACAAGATGCAATTATATTTATAATATTATTTGTCGTGTCTCCATTTCCAAGTCCCAGACTTGAAAAGGTACTCAATGGACGGGTCTTTTATTGTTAAATTTATGACTCCCCTCAATAATTTCTGAATGGCTGGCTATTTGGTCGTGTATAGGTCACAGTCACCGTATTAAATCGAATCGGTAGACTTGTCCCAAAAAGGTCCGATAGCTTTCCGTAAGCTTAACCTACATAAATTCCGTATTTGAGTCAGTTTAGGTAGGTTATTGAGACAGGACATCAAGCTGGAGAGAGGTCTGACATCTGACACAAGTGCAAGGCGAGTTGACAACGGTCACTCCTGTCCTGCTGTATATCCTCGGGTCCTACGAATTCAAATGGCTCATATCTTAGGCATTAAGACGAGTTGGCTCAGACAGCCAGACCGTGTTACCATCTGGCCACTTCATACATACTACACTACACACAATCAT
>JABASC010001612.1:0-22075 GCA_019776185.1 Plutomurus gul | reverse complement strand
TCGTACGTCATTTGGGCGCGCCTAAAGTTAGGAAATCCTAAGCCATACCCCTTTACATGGGGGTTGCTTGGATACCGGTCCCAAAATTTGGGATAGGACTGAAAAACGCTTTGAGAATAATACATATATATGACGCAAATAGAAAAACCTAATAATTTTACATCCTCCAGCTTATATTGTTAGTTCCGACTTAAATAAATGAATTCTAAATACTAATTGATTCTATATTTCTGTATAACGTCAAACGAATTTTATAATATATGCGCACATTGTTGTATAATTAATTACAGCCCGTAATCAACGCGTTAAAGCTAGAAAACGAAGAAAATTAATTAAATTTGCAGGTGCTTCACAGATGCGAACGAAAGTACTTGCATTTGTGAACCTAAGTAAACAACCTTTCAACCTGCACGACAAACTGTTATATAATAATGCAAGTACAAGTGTGTGTGCGTGTGTATGTGTGTGCCACAGACAAAACGATTGTAGATTCCAAAAACCAATGGATGTATTATTATATGAGGTAGGGCATGGTACAGCGCTACAGTATTGCATTCCGCAATTATTTCGTAGACTTGACCCTACCAACATGGAACAGCCCAGAGCAAAGTAACATAATCCAATCTATAATTCGATCCTGAGCTGGTGACTGCCTTCCGTACGCTTTACCACATCAACCTGCCAACTGCAGTGCAGTGAAAGCTATTAACCCAGCCACAGATTACTATATGGATTAACTCAAGCTCCTCACTATCACACAGAGAGTGTGTGAGACAGAAATATATAAAGTGACGAGAAATAGCCCACAGTTACTTTACAAACACAATCAGAACAAATCTCTAGAATAATATCCTACCAATACAAAACGAGCAGTTAGTTGTACTCACTCGAGGCTTGACTTAAAACCGTTCCGTGAAATTTAAATCTGGTTTGCATATAATAATATACGTAATAATACCTGCTTGTATATTATCTATCCATCTTTGTTGTATATTGTGCACACATAAAATTTTACTCCACCACCTTATAAAGTTTACCACCTACTGTGTGATACCTATGAAACAGCTAGCCTACCGTCATTTCGATTAGTATTCAGAACAGCAAACTATCAAATGTAAACTTCTTCTTGTGCACATTGCACATGTAGTTTATCTCGAATTAACGTGACGAAATTGTTGTATGAAGGGAGTCCTAGTCAACACAGCATGAAAAAGGATAATCTCAGTGCAAACACATGAACACACAATAGGGAACAGTGAAGAGGCAGATCAAAGTCAGATAGAGATGAGTGAGTACATGAAATAAAAAGCAGATGTATTCTCGTCCGACGTGTATTGGTCACGGGAACGGGGCATGATCATACACATCTATATACATAGTAATATTCAACATCTTCAGTCTCTTCATCTCCAATATCCAAGAAAACTTTGTACCTAGGAACAGTACCTACTACCTACGAGTCGTTTTTAATTATTGCAAGTTTAAAGCTCTCTCCCTATAATAAAGGATTTTTGTATATGTACCTATAGGGCATTTTGCTGTTTGCCAATGTAACTATAGTTGAGCATATGAAACTGCAAAGCTTCTCAAAGCCTTTCAACAACAATACGTTTTCACTTACCAATATTGCTACTATGCTGGAGACGGAGAGGTGTAAGGTTGTAAAGTTTCTTATACTATACTCTTTTGTATTCGTTATACATAAATTCATGCTCCAATTAGCATCGCCCCCAATTATTCCAAATATCTTGAATGTCATCTGCATCCCGCATTATTGATGATAACATTAAAGAGGCAGATTTGCCAACTATATTTCAATTATTGTTGTTTATTACACAACACCTACAAGACACTTTCGTGAATAGAAACACCTTAACTGTTTTCTTTCAGAAGCAGGTGATTCCCTTTAGGCAACGCTCTTTCAATCTTTTCGTTTTGGAAAAAGGTTCCTCTATAGAAGCCATTTATCAGGAATGATGCCGCATCTCTCTCTCTCCTATAAATTGGTGCTATTGTAATCACACATTATCAAACATCTCAATTGTGTTTGCAGGAGTGAAGAACTCGAGTGATGAACCCGTATGAACTGTCTATGTGTTTGCACGATACACACTGCACACACACCGTGGTTCATGTACTTACTATAGATCATATTTACTGTGCTTCAAGCTAGTGATTAAATGATGTCATACAGCAGCGTTCAGTCAACCGCAATCTCAGTTTCTAGGAGACTTTTGAACAAAATTCGTAATTAAAAGCCATTATATATAGGTGTGTATGCGTGTTTATGGATTCTCTCTCACATATATATCAAATGCTGCACCAGAATTTTTGTGCAATTTTACGCCGTTGTACCAAGCACAACGAATCTACAGGACGTTCTTAGGGCTTTGAATAACATCAGACTTTCGACGAAATTGAGAATTGTGATTGTGATCGTATACTTTATGATCCAATTCGACTATTTGCTTGCCGGGGAGTATTTACCTACCACCTACCTGATATCTATTCTGTCTCACTGTCTCTCATGTCAAGTCGAACATATCTTGGAAACCCACCAGTAGAATAATATCAAATTTATCGGAACCCTTTCCTGCACTTTAGGTCATTAGAGAGCTTAGCAGACAAAATTACAAATGCCATAAAAATGCATATGCTTTTACGCTCAACACTGGAATTCGTCATTTAATGAGTTAGGGTTTCAGTTATTAGAGCTAAAAGGAAGGGCAATGTGCACAAGTCACATGTAAGGATAAAATCTTAGTTTCGCGTGCTTAAATAATTACAGCAATTATGGGGTTTTGTACATAAATAATTGATTAGCAGAAAATGCTAAGGTTAGTATAGGGAAACTGTGGAAATAGTACCAACACCGCAAACGAAATTGCGTATAGGAAAATTATTTGCTGTTTATGTTCTTACAAAGATAAACATAACAAAGAACAATATGGTACATCCGTACAACTGTAAAATTGCTACTATGTATACTATACATACTATAAAATAATGCTGCATAACCAAAAGGTGAAAACGGTAGGTGAAAGTTAAACAACCATCATGATTCGTGCAGAGGTATATATGAATCCACCAAAACCAATTTTTAAAGGAAATACCTAAATACACATTGAAAACAATTATTAGTGCTCCGACGAGCCGAGCCAACCCGACTCGGCTCGACCGAACCGGTTTCGAGCCGAGTCGAGTCACTATTTTTGGGCTCGAAGCTGGTCGAGCTTTTTCCGAGCCGAGGCAAACCCGTACCCGACCCGAGCCGAGCTACCCTAAAAGTAGTTTTTAAAGGTTAATTTCTACATAAATTTGTATTCATCAAAATTTACTTAGTGGAAGGAATAAAATCCAAAATATAGTATTATATTGCCACTCAGAACCAACCTCTAATTAAAAAATGGACAAATTTTGCTAAATAAATTTTCGGAGGTAATATTGTTTATTGTAATTAACACATTTTTGGTTTCGGGTTGGCTCGGCTCGGCTCAACGAGCTTCGGGTCGAGCCGAGTCGAGCCGGGTTGGGATAAAATTTATCGGGTCGGGTTTGAGCCGAGCCCACAATTTTGTCGAGCTGGGCCAAAACCCGGCTCGGCTCGATCGGAGCACTACTTACAATTCTCACAAATACCGAACAATTGTAACATCACATTCACAACCTTCATATCGCATGTACATTTTTAACTCTAAAGAAACAGCGTAACCGTTATATTCTACCTGTATGTAGGTCTGTACAAAATTGACTGGAGAAAAGGTTAACAAACTTTCAATTTAGGGACGTACTTTGGAAAATGGGCGTCTTAAAATTTTATAGCAACTAGGTTGAATAATCAAAGAAAACCACTTAAGAACTAAGTTGGAAGACGCAACACCCAACTTCAGAGTTCCGTAAGCAAACGAGTGAGGAGGACAGCTCAAACCATAAAAGCTTTTCGTATTCAAATTATCGTACGAACTTAGAAATTGTTTCCCAAAATTCAAATAATTAATTTCCTGATTGCTACGAGATTCTTTAAACGTTCTTCATCGGTTGTGCTGAACTAGTATACCTAAAACACAGCAGAATTATTTATTTTATGAGCTCTAAATAAAGTGAAGCTTTTGCCGTTTGTTCAAATTTTATTAGACAATTTCTCATATTTTCTTCTGGAAAAAACACAGAATATTTGGATAATATTTATGAAAATATATTTATCTTCATAAATGAAGTCGAATTCGTAATATCAACTTATTGTCAGTCTATCATTATTTGGCGAATTTATAAATAGGGTGTGATCACTGTCCAATGTAATTGTGCCAGATTTTTATTGTGCATTGTGCAGCAGAAGAAATTCACAAATTGTTAATTTCACACTCTCCTTTTTTGTGTAATACCGTTGACTTAAGCATCAAACTTGTACTTATACCGTTTTATAGCATTCTCTCAATCCTCAAGTTCCATTTATTGCGGTGTAGGAATTTAGCTTTGTGTAGCACGTCGAAAAATGCAGGTAATTATATAATACAAACCTTATATAATATTAGTATTGTTGACGACACAATACTGCGTGCGGGCGGACGAGATCTAAAGTACCCCTTGTGTTGTGAGTGCGGCTTCGTCGGGTTCGTATACTTACTATACTTGACTTAAATCGCTAAATCGCCTAATTTCACAGATAGTAGTGCAATTAATTGTGACCAAGTATCCCGGATCAAAATATGAATCCAGGGTTGGAATTTGCTCTTTTGTGTCCGCCCACATAACTTATTTCACAGTCCAAGTGACTTCGGCTTCGAAGAAATTATTTGGAGTTCCGACCGGAAAAACAAAGAGCGTACATTTCAGCATCCGAATTTACCAGCAATTTCAAATTATTTTGATTGGAATGAAAACTGAAAACTACCAACCCTAAAACCCTCCTGTAGTAGCTGTTAAGTTAGTTACATTATGTAAACTGTATTTTCCTAAAGAAATTTAAAATTATACAGGTGACCAGACTTTGAATCAGCAAACTAAAGGGGAAATGGTTCGCTCAACATTTTGGAAATCTATAAAACTAACATTATGTTTATTATCAGTCTAGTGATGGATGCTGAAAAAATTGCAAATAATAATAAATTGAATTATCTCAACATCTCAAATCAACGTGGCCGTATGATCAAGAATTTGGTTATAATTAAACTTGCTATTGCTTAAGTGGTACTGATTCATAACGTGAGCAATTCCAAATTAAAATGACATCACTGCGTATGGCGCAATAGTCCCTTCGGTGGTGTGAAGTCACACAATAAATAGTATTTGAAAAACAACCGGTACATCATTTATTCCGTCAAAATTGTTTGTTCTTTATTATTATTGGAGGTAGAGTATCTGTACAACTTTATTTGACCATACGCTTCTCTGTAAAACCACTTCCGACAAACTCTAGTAATGAGCTCATATTTTATGGTAACAACAACACTTACTTAAATGATGGCTTTAGCTAAGTAAGTAAGTTTGTAGTCAGTAAGTCAGTCGCGATGAATTGGGTTGAGAAAATTAGGCGATAAATATAAATGTAACTACAAGTTGCTTTCACCTTAAACCTAATAAGATGGTAATACTACTATAATTGAAGGAATAGCGAAGGAAGAGAAAGTCTTTCTTCTATGCACAAAATGCACATGCATCTGTTCTGTTGTCCTCATAAAGGTGGTGTTGTATATAAGGCGTTGTCCTTCCATTACCGATACTAATTACTAATTTACTAATAAATAATACAGTGGGTGATATTAATATAAACTTAATAGACTCACACAAAATACTTTAATGATGTTATATCAATTCTTCAAAAGTTCACTTATTTATTTACAAAATGTATTGTAAGCAATCAAGAAAATAATACAAAGTACACAGCACAAAATCTTGTTCAATCCTAATTTAATGCAAATACATATAAAAAATGTTCGTAATAACCTTGAATAAATTATTAATAACCAAATAAATCGAAAATTTGTAAGCCTAAACAAACTAAATTGTAACACAATTAGTGCAAAACTTGTATGATAAAAAATAATTAAACCTACAGTCTAATTTGCTTATATTCTTAATAATAATCCTATATTTATGATTTGGTATTGGTACTAACACATGCAGACAGCTATAGCTATGTTTATCATGGAATATTATATAAAAGGGTCCTAAAAGCATGTCTGAGTCACTGAATCGCACGACTCCATGACTCACCTCGCCTCAATGACACTGACACGAACACACTTCTACATAAATTAGATTAGGAATGATATTTGTTGCAGGAAAAGGACACATCAGTCGACCTTGTTTTAGGACATCAACACGAAATAACTAATATTGTAGATAGGTATGCTTTGACTGTACTGTACTGTAAAGATTAAATTATGTGTATGGTAGTATAAATAAAAAAGTTTCTTGATAAAATTAATTAAACGACTTACGAATTCGTCGTCCATTTGAGCCAAAAATATTGGACGTGGAGGATAACACGAGTCAACCGAAGCCATTTTACTTCACAACGATTGAAATATTTTCAAATGTGTTATGAAAAATCCATAGTTTACGCAGATTATAAAACTTAACCAAACGAGACGTGATAAAAAGTTTGAAATTTTCAAGTGATATTATTTCCTCGAACCGTCGCACACATTATTACAGGCAAAAGGAAGGGCAATGAAAACTGAAAGTGATATAGCTGGGTAAAAATGTCGATGTGGAACCTCCAGTGTTTTTAAAAAAACCTTGAATGGACCTCGAAACTAAAATCAAAATCCGGTGCTTTTTGTAACCAGTTTGTAGTTGCTCCTCTCAGAACTGATGAACATCCCACCACCACCCTTTTGTGGGCACAAAAGCCCACTCAAGACCGTGCATAACGTCAATTAAATCTAAATAGCACAGTCGTTGAGACAAAATTTCAACACCACTGATCGCAAGAATGCTAACATGGTCTTCCCAACTGAATGTGATGGTGGTGGCACTGGACAATATTAGAAAGTGTCGCTGTTTGACCCGGCTGTAGAAACAGCTGATGCTGCTGGAGACTTTTCTTCTCCAGTCCCTGGAACTGAAACTCCAAAAAAGCAAATGCAGTCGCTGGCTTAACTTGCCGCACCGAACTCCTCTCGATTGATAGGATGACTGAATGAAAGTCTCACTTTTACTGTGGGTAGTCTCACGGTGCGATACGATGCAGAAGTCGGCCCGAGTTATCCGCTATTCACGTGTACCGTTATGTTAAAGTGTGTGTGCCAAAAAAACCACAACCCCAGAATCGACTGATCAAATGGACAAATAAATAGAAATATAACGAAGGAACTCTAGAGATACTGGAGAACCCGTAGCACCACGGGTGCGACTGCCGTTGAAATTGCACACACTATCAGTGCAAACTAGCAACACATTTTAGTTCTTGTTCTTCTGGGGCTGCTGATTGCATATTACAGCATGCGCATGCGTATACAATGTTAAAACTAAAATTGCTAGAATGAAGACAACCACCATTTTGTGCACAGTTTTCATAAAAATATAAACTGTCGATCCATTGACAATGATCTGCACTTTTCTGAATCTCTTCGGCTCTGAAGAAATTTCACACTACATTTTCCCAACAAGCCAACAGAAAATATCGGATGTCCCAATCTCCTACTAATGCGAAATATTTATGGTTAATAACCAGTACCCACGCGGGTAGCTTTGTTTAATCATCGTGCTTTCGAATGGCTGCTACGTGCATAGTGCATATCATGTGAGTGTAGAGGTTTCGCCATCCAGGATAAAAATCTGTAAGGGGAATGTACCCCTCCCTTTATTTATCCCGATAAATATTTTACCCTTTGTTCCATTACGTAATCTGTGTTCACCCCTTGCGGGATGGTGGCTAAATAAGGAAGCATTTGCATAACGGCCAATACTCCATAGAAGCCTATCATGGACATGGATAGGAAAGGTTACATTTGGATTGTAGTCAGTCTCTCCCTGCTGAAAGTTTGAAATGTGTACAAGAGACCGGAGCCTCTTTGTCATTGAGCAGAGGCTACAATTTCTCTTCCTTTCCCAACTTTCCACACCACCCGTCCTAGCAATCGAGAAGTCCCACTTCGCTTTCACAGTGTGAACTGAATGGAGCACAAAAGTACAACGTTGAAACTTTCACATTTTACATTGTTGGGTATGCCTTTCCTAGTAATTTCTAAATTTCCTTATGACTGTGTCCCACTGTAGAGTAACGGTTTATCCAGCAAACGTGATTCATCGTTTCCACCAATACAGTTGCTAGTGCTTCTATGTGAGTTTCTTCCGCACCGGCGTCCTGGCTAAAATCGATCTTAAAGATACTCTAGTCTCTCGCATGCAAGCAATGAACTTTTATAGAAAGTTCTGATTTCTGATTCCAATAACAGCTGTGGCCGCCAACGAATACAGAACAGCAGGATGTACAAAGAAAATAACTTTTTTATTGTCATTCGCTCATAACACAATTTATATTTAGGTTTTGTCATTGACTCCGTCGCAGTAGCACTACTTGCGCTTTTCAGTTACTTTTCTAGACTCCTGATTACTTTCTCCGAAGCAGTTTTTCGATTGAACTCTCCATGATAAATAGGTTCATTGTTAAGTATATGGGTCGCTGCCGCTTCAACATGTTGAAATGACACTAACTCATTGTATTTATCAAGCAACCCGACGACAATTAAGCCTCAATATTCAATTTACTATTCTACCTTACCGCTGGTTGCCAAAATTCAACAAATAAAATTAGAGTGCCCTCCAAATAAATCTTATATTATAAAGGCTCTATGCAAACTCATATAGCATTGCATTCCTTTTGAGCAACATAGATGGGCAAGGGACTTTTATCTTAAGATATTTTATCTTAGATATGTTTCTAAGATACAATTCATATCTTGTATGTATCTTTGAAAATTAAAAAATGTATCTTTCAAGTATCTTGTATCTTGAGGAATTTTTTGGCCTTCCAAGATAAAAGATAAATTGTAAAAGAGTTTTCAATTTTACTGTTGGATATTGCAATGTGTCATTCTCTTTCAGACGTTTCACTTATGGCCTCCTTAGTCATTTTCATTTTATAAATTTCACAATTCTATTCATAATTTGGCTTTAAGTTTGGATAGTAGAGTAATTTGAGTGGCTGTCAACCCAGCAGGCAAGAAGATTTTCATCAAATACAAGTAGTACAATACAGCCCTCCCTTTTTCAGGCCCTGTTGAGCGCCTTTTCAGTTTCGCAGAAATGATTATCTCCCAAAAGGAAGAAACTAAGTGACGATATGTTTCCAAAAATGGTTCTGCTGAAGCTTAGCAGCCCTGGCGCTCAGTAATCGGAATTGTGGATTAGAAATCATTTATCATTTGAAAAAATTGTCTTGTTAAAACAAAACCAATTGAATATCGATGAAATAAATGTATCTTAAGTTAGAGTATCTTATCTTGCCATGAAAAAGTAATATCTTAGATAAGTATATTGTATCTTTTATCTTGAGTTATTGCTTATCTGATCTTAGGTATCTTATCTTGAACTACATTTTGAGTATCTTTACGAGATTATCTTAAGATACTTTATCATGTCTCTTGCCCATCTATGTTGAGCAATAACTATGTACCCTATTGCATCTAGTATTATATATATAAGTCGATCGAGATTCGAGTGAGAAATACTCACACAACCTATTTAGAAAAATGACATTATTGTTCATAGTATAAACTGTAAAAACTATTCTAATCAAACTTTTATCATGTACAGCATTAAATATTAATTAGCACTAAAAGGTACTTACTTTCTCCAAAAATTGAATGAATTCATGATTCACGATTTTATACCGAAAAAAAACGTATGGCCTAGTACAGGAAAACATTTTGTCTCTAATAATAAACACTATATTATACAGTGTTTACAGCATTAGTGAAGATTTTTCGATCAGTAGTAGTTCAACGAACATGTCAAGTAAATTTCAACGCTACATCAATACAAACTCTACTTAAACATCAACCTATTCCATTTTCTCAACAAAATTACAGTCTTCAGTCCAATTCTTGAAAGATGCATAAATCCATATATTATAGATAATCTATGCACCCCTAAGGATGCGTAACATTCTTACTTTAGTCTTTCTTAGCACCTTACTATCATTTTACGAGCATATTCATTTGTCTTGTTAATAGATCAATTAGTACAGAAGTAATTACTTGTGTATTTTCTAAGTCTGTACATCCTCACTCTCTCATTCCAGCTTTACTTCTTTACTTAATCAGCTCAACTAGAATAGGTATCACACAGTGGGGGGTAAATAATTGTGCCTTGCGGAGCGATTAAACCTGTTCGCCCCGATCGTGCTTTGGCTCAACACTTTCCCCGTGTATTTTAGTAAACTACAACTAAATTCGTGGGATGATAAAAAGATTTTCTCAATTCTATTGGATACACAGTGTGGGGACACTCACGATATAACACTAATCAAATTCGTAGCAGCTCCAAGGCAATGCACAACTTTACCCACGTAAGTGTACACGTATGTAATCCCTAATGACTGTCAGTCTGCCAATACTCCTACCAAACCATCTTGCAGCATTGCTAGTGAGCTCCTAGCTGGCAGCATTAAAAGTGATTAAAATAACGCACAAAAACTTAAGACAGGCAATCGAGTGTAGCGTGCATGTTTTATGAAAGGCCTACTCATAAGTACAAAAATAGACGAAACAGACTATCCGGAAAGTAAAAGTTTGAAATTTTCAAATATGTGACGAATCTAGTTAAAAAAACAGTTGATCATCCCATTGACTATCCAGAACTTATTCACAAAATAATGTTGTGAAATCGAATCGAAGTTTGAACACATACCCAACCAAAGTAAGTTAAGCACAAGCCCATTTTTCCTAAATCAACACGGTTTTAGTTTAAGTTCCATAATACGTCATTAGTATCTACTCAAAAGCGACGGTGATAAAAAGATTGAAACTCATATTCGTAGTTGAAATGGAAATTTAGAGTTCTACAAGTATTGCATTTAATTATAAATACATTTATGCTGCAAGTTTGCGTTATGGAAAACGTACGAAACTGAAAATACAGAAATTGTGTTACAATATTTTTATTGTTACTTTGATATCATCGTTCCCTCTTACGTACACGACAAAGGACAATTTCGGAAACTGACTGAAAATGAACAGACAATAACAAACTGCGTTCATGTGACAATCACTCTCTATCCTAACCACTAGTATCATAATTTCATAATAATAACATACATTTTTCTAACATAGTGTAAAAAAGTAGTTAAATGTATAGTAGAATGTGCTCGTTAGTAGAGTACACTAATAAGCATCGGCAGGTAAGAAGCAGCTGAACGCGTAGTGTGTTTATAATATTACCAGTAACAATCACTCATCAAGTTTTATAGCGTTCATATCAGATCCCAAGTCATCACAAAGTACACGATCCAACACTACAAATAGAAGCAAATTATTATAATCAAAATTGTGTACTTTTCAATTACTTATATTCAATCCAATTATTAAATAGTTAAGCAATGTGAAGGAAATGATTAAAATTGTGCTCACTCACCCAATATAACTTGTTCCATCTTTTTGAGGTTTTTAAGCGTGCCCGATAATTCTCGAGAAGGACTTTTATTCGGAGACGCGACGTTACCCAGAGCTTCCAGATCTTTCAGTTGTGAAATCATTTCTTCCAATAAAGCACCATTTTCGTCATTCGCATGTTGAACCCTATAGTATTTGTCAGTTAAGTATTATTTGTCTGTAGTTTTATTTGCTAGAGATCCCTCAGCACTACCTCTACAATTATATTGCAATTCAGACACAGTTGGAATAAAACAAATTTGTACTTACTGCAACTTCTCTAGCATTTGTCGAGAAGCAGTTCGAACTTTTACTGACAAGCTGTGTATAGTAGCTATCACCAAATTGTCTAGTGCCTGAAAGTAGTGTTTGTAAACCATTATATAAGATTTTAACATATAAAACCCAAATAAATCCAATATCTTAGCAAGCAATAAACATGGTTTGAGCTTTAACATTACATACCTCAAGTTTATTTTTAGGACGTAAACTTGGATGAGTTAGACCATAATATATGCCGTCCTCATGAAGTGATCGGCTCATTACGCAGTGATTAGGGGAATTAGAGTGGGAGCTCTCCATTTCATCAACAACGTACATAATATCTTCATCTTCAGAGGTTACAGCGCTATAACCACCGTGGAATGATGTAGATTTAATCATTGAGGGCATATCACCCGCGCCAGATCTAAAAAAAGATACATTTCAATTTGAGAAAATACGTCATTACATCATCCATTGCGAAGACAAACATATTTTACAAATACACATTTCTTATTAAGATAATTCCGTTGGTTGGAATGATATGAAATGTTTTAGTGTTAAAGTACATTAATGGAATAGATTGTACCTTGAAACTGGAAGACTCTCTTCAGCTGCACTTTCGGCACCAGACTGGCCCGCCTTCTTTCCACTCTTCTTTGCTTCAGCAGCAGCTTTCATGGGATCATAACTCTTCCGACGCTTCCAATTTGCTAATTCGACTTCCTTAGCGGTTAAACTAGAATTACTTCGACTTCCCACTGGAGGTTTTCGATTCATTGCTGAGACTTGTTGTTGTGGCTTTTTATTAGCAGTGAGATCACCTTTGTTCGTAGTGCCTTTATTCGTGGGCACTGTTGATATTGACGGAGGAGCCATCTGAAATGATTGTGTAAGAATGTATTTTTAAAGAAGAATGAATAAATACAACGTTTTTATGTGAGAATACACGCTTTGCTTCTAATGATGCACTTCTTCTACTGATTGATGAACTTGTTGTATCTATGGTAATCCTTTATTCGCACCTGATTCACGGGGGATTTGGACTTGGGCATTCTTAGGCTGAATCGGCCACCATCACTTCGCATAAAAGACGGTGGGGTAGGACGGCTGCTACTCCCAGACTGTGGTCTTGGCGATATTCCTCTCACAGGCAATGTCATGCTCTGCCGATTCATTACAGTTGCACACCCATCTGATTCGTATCCAACAACGCGAGTTCGTCTTACACTATCAACCAACATAACATCAAAACCATATAACAATATGCAACACCCAAGTGATCTAATTCAGTAATGAACCAACCCACAATATACATTTTATATTCTCATTCATTAAATAAGGATGTGTTACTGCATGGTTGTTAAAAGATTGAAGCCACCTAGTAAAGTGCTTCTACCTGAAAGCTTTGTTGTATTTCACTGGCATATTTTTGAAATCGTGGGAGCCTTCATTGGAACTATCTGAATGATATCCCAAACCATAACCAGAGTCCGACAGAACGGAGGATTCCCTGAAAACAACAAATTTTTCCCATTTAAAAAATAATTTTTGCAGAAAGGGAAACCACTATCTTTTATGGCTTCTACATTTTTGAATCGAATCTGGAACGCGTGGAATGTACCTGAGCATAGGACTTGATCTTAACAAAGGACGTTTCTTCTCAACAGGTTTGTTCAAAACCTTGGGTGGACTGTATGAAAGTGTAGCTTCGTCATCAGAATCTGAATTGTGACGGCTATTGCTGTTGCTTAATCTTTGGGAAACTCGTTGTTGCATGGCTGAAACTACATCTTCGGTGTCACGAAGAAAAAATTGAGTCTCAGACACTGGATGTAATTCTTTAAAAAAAATTAACATGGTAATCAGTAAACCTAATAATTATTGATTCAAAATTTTAATTATTCCAAGGAGAATAAAATGCACTGTGAGCGTGGTGGTACTCCTCTTACCATTATTTGCCACACATTCTTCTTTTTGATGCTGTTGAGCAGCCAGTTCAGCCCACTCCCTAACCTAAGAAATGAGCGATAGTTAGTAGTTTTTAAAAATTTAAGTTGGTATGTCAGTTATTTTCTATCATCGTTTTGACAATTAAATGAACTTACCCAACCAGGAGCTCCAGTTCCCAGTGTATTATTACATTTATCAGTTGTACTCGGCTTCTTGTTTACACCATTAGTAAGGTTATCCATGCCAAAAACGTTATCTATATCCTTCCGTGCCTTTTGAACTTCTGGTCCATCTTTTTCAATCGTGTACGTCCCAGTTTCACTTGTTGTATCATCAACCTCACCACTCACTACTGTCAACGGTTCTACACTATCATTGACATTCGCGCACTCCTCTTTGTCCCCAACGCACAGTGACAGAGCATTTATATCGAGGGAGAGATCATTGTTACACATATCTTTCACAACCGCAGAAGCTGCCACAACCATAGGTACTTGTTGCTGCTTTGGTAAAGAACTACTAGGTAATGTCGGTTTCAGATTTGACGATTTTTGCTTTCGACTGGGTAGTTCATGTAGTAGCGGTCTTCGGGAAGGCGTTGCTCCATTTACACTTCCATTAGACGACGGAGCATTATCAGTAGTAGCTAATTTATTTACCGCAGCAGTAGTAGATCCTGTCGTCAATGATTTAGGAACAGGGCTCTCAGTTCCCTGACTAGTCTTCCTCGGCTGAGCTTTGGATTGTGGAACTGGAGTAGTCTCCCTCTTAGCTGGCGCTGGTGACGAATCTTTTTCCCTTCCAGACATCTCCTCTACTTTCGTTAGACTGAAATTGCGTCGATGTCTAGGAGCAAATTTACTGATACTGTCTGCTATACCAAAACTCTTCTTTGCGGAACTCGTTGTAGTATCAGTCACACCAAAATCAACCGTGAAAGCCATCGAAGGCAACTTTTTGCTGCCAATTGAGTCTGAGTCACTCTTCAAGCTTTGATCTCTCTCAGAACCCATGCTGCTATCACCGTCCGTCTTCTGCACACAGTCCGAGTGCAACACATCTGAAAAGTACAAATATTTATAAAAATTGCTTTCAGTACAATGGAAGTCAAATAATGAAAACCAAAAGTATGAGAAAAAGATTTTTTTACTTTGGTTATTATTATTATCTACAGTGCTGTTAAAAGGTACTCGACTAGCTGCACGACTCAGTTTCCTAACTCGAGCCTTTTTATTCATCACTACAACAGTGGCAGAAGTAGTATTATTTCTAGCTGGTGATTGCAATTTTTCTAGTTTGTTATCTAGGAGACTTTTTGGACAGCTCTCGGCTGCCCGCCGCGACGATTTTGACATAGTCTGAACAGAAACGTACTATTGCTGACACAGCTGACAAAAGTCATAGGTTTTCATGACACTTGTTTGGATGAAAATGAAATGAGACAATGACAAGCAGCTTGTTGTTTCTGTTTGAAAATTCTCTAAACTACCACAAAAGTTGGTTGCAGAGTTGTGAGCATGTAAAAACGAAAGTTTTAATTTAAGGGTGGAGTTTCTAATCAAAAGTAACGAGTTGCACGAGCACACAAAACGAGGCTTGAAACCCATTCTTAGCACAACACTCTCCAGACTGTGCACATAGACTACTACATATATCAGCCACTTCCAATTAGATAATCTCAACAGACGCATGCCATGAGTTGTGGCGTGGTGATGGAGACATATATATAACACTGTGTTGTACATATGTAGCTCGTTAAACTGTACACTTTTGGTGATAAGGTTCAGTTCGTCCAAAAAACATTGTTAAACTCACTAACCACTCTAAAATGACTAAAACATTAACTCCCTAAACGATTTTAAGCTATTTTTTGCCTTTACAGTAGTTTAACTTTTTAACTCTTCACCCACAATATAACAAACAATCCAAACAAAATAATTACCTAAATATTTACTCGTATAAGAGCATAACAATTTGCGGCAATCCTACCTCACTAACTCACTACTGGTGCATCAGTTCACGCCACGCACAAAATGATACACGATATGTATAGTAGAAACAGTGGAAAAGATAGAATTATGAATGCTCACTCACAAAACATGTAACAGAGAATGCAGGTGATTGCATTATTCGCTTTTTAAAGTTCTACTTAACCAGTTAGGCATTGCGCTCACAATTTTATCGCCGCTAGATCGGAACATCTTGTGTATAATTCTATACTAAGCTTTGCACGTCTATATAAATATAGGGAGTCATAATAATGCTAACGATTATGACTCAGACTATGTCGCACATACTACAAGATTGTAAAATTAAATACAGGTATGTACACTACTACGTGCGTTGGTTATTATTACCATGGGTGGAAGGAGCAATAAACATAATATTCAGTGAGTAAGCTGTGCGCGAAAACTCATACGTGCCTTTCAACAACCTATCTAGAATTATTCTCACTCAATCCATATTAAGAACAGGTATAGACATGTGTAGAGAGATTTTCGAGTGTAAGCTTAGTTAAACGGTTAATCAATCGCTTGCCAACACTGACAGTAATCCTGCTTGTATGCTTCTTTTTATTCTTTCGTGTACATATATTCTAAAAGATGTACGTAACGATGAAAGAGCCCAAACAGAGCATATCTTTGAAGAAAAATTTATTGCAACTAACTTCAACATCTGCAGTAAAAAACGATGAAGCGACTGTACAACACAAAATTCCATGTACAAAAATGTACTCTTTTTCAGATACGAAAGCACGCTGCTCAAATCATGGCTTCCTTCGATTTCGTTTCTCCGTGTATTGCATATGCTCAAAGGAAAATTTTAGACAAAAATAAATAAACAAGAATGAATAAATGTAGGAGAGTAGGTCTCATGAAAATTAGCATAGATGAGCGTGCGACAACGGCTGCACAACACGAAGCGCAATAAGTAAACGCGTGTATTTACACTAAAAGAAGACAGAGCCAAGAATTCTTCTGCAGGTGCCACTTTAAAAAACAAGTGTCATTTTTTGTAATAAAAATTTATGTGCCGAATTTTTACCTGTTAACCCAGATTGTGTTTTCTCGTCGAGAGTGAAATGATTATGATCGTTATTGGAATTGTTTGAAAATGGGTCTTCAACAGGCCACCAGTGTGGTACGCCATATAATCCACTGGATGAACGCGACCGTGATATCACCTCTGAAAGAGACATCACCAAAACAAACCAATGCAGTGCAACTTGTGTCAATAAATTATTGATTTTGTGCAAATAGTGGAGTTACTAAATAAGCTTGAATGAACATGGTTTGTTTAAATTCCCAAATGATCCCAAAGCCATACACATGTTGTAATAATTCCCTTGGAAATACCTAATGTACGAATTAATTGTACAGGTATAAATCACCCAAATGAAAAATGCTGCAAACTAATTAGACTACCAAGAATAACAGAGTAGGAACGAATTAAAGTGCCAATTGTTCAAATGTCTGATGAAAAGTAAAGTATCTACTAATCACCGATTGTAAGCAATGCGCGAAGGAGTCAAGCAAAGTCACAGAAGAGCTGAATTTGGTACCAGAATAACTATAGGAAATAGTAGCGTGACGATCTTCTCATTTAGGTTAAGGAAAAGAGCATAAGGAATCCTTTTACACACGTGTCGGAGTCTTTAGCAGTCAAAACAAACTGAGCTCAAACTAGCAGTCACAGGAATGCATACATGCATACCATTGCCAGTCTTTCAATGTACTCAACACAGCGCACAAGACAAGGTGAGTGTGAGTATAAAACACGTCGTGTTTGTATACTCGCGTATTTGTTAAGCGTGTCAGAGCAGGTCACATAGTGAAGAAGAAGTAAGGTAAGGTGGTAGCTTAAAATCAGTTAAGGAGAGAGGCAAGTCATGAAGGGGCATTTACTTCAAGTAATGTTTACAATTTATCTTTGGCTAAGTAGGCAGAACGTAAGCAAAGGAAGAGCCAGCCAGATAACCAAACTACTTCAATCCCGTTTCTTTCGTATGAGAGAATGACTGCAGGAGTATAATTAAAACAAAAGATAAGTACACAAGTACATAAAAGCTCAAAGTGGTGTAAATAATAGATTAAAAAATTATTTTCATAGGATCTACTGTATGTACCTGGTGTGTTGCAGAGACTCGAAGGCTTCGATGAACTCGTGTTATAAATACTAGATGTATTCTGTTCTTGATGTGAGGACTGGAAAACTTCATTTGGCACACTTATATCAGGCTCCAAGCTATGCAGATACGCCTGATGATGGTCTCTGGCTGTTAATTTAGGAATCATAGCATTATCCTCAGTCTCATCCTCCAGCGAATCTTTTCGCATTGTATTCGAGGACTCATTCTCACCATTCACTTCAAACAAACTGCAGTTCACTGCCTCACTTGTTAAATTGTGAGAATTCCGACGACTAACTTCCGTGTGTCGTATTCTCCTATGGAACTGGGGGGACGTGGAGGCGGAAGACGCTGAATTCGGCACAGGACTCATTTCTTTGGCTGGACTGGAGGGAGCTGAACTTGAACCATGTCCACTGTCCAAGGTTAACGACGGTGATGAAACTCGACTTCCGTTTAAACTGTTTCCTCTGGGACCCTGTTCGTCCATCACACACAAAATAACTCAATTAACACTGCACAAACCTTTTCAATCACATAATATTTTCTATTTTCAAGTCTATAATATTATTTATATTTCACAACTCACAGTGCTCTGCTATAGTGCACAGTGATGTAGAATCACTTTACTATAAAACCAACTAACGTATTGCTGTGCCCGGCAGAAAACTTTGAATACCTTGGCAGGAAATGTAGGAAAGCAGTTACAGTAAGAAGGATTTAAATAATGTACAGACATGCATCGTACGCCAGTAGGTATATGTATCTTATGCAGGCATCGTGTTCCTCTCTCCCTCCACTTCTAATCTAGTAGTATGACGGGCTCTAATCTACACGATTTGCTGTCACTGAAGAACTGCCACGTACGGTATGAAATATGTGTGCATGTCTATAGTAGCAGCCACATTTCTTTTTATCCTATTCCACTACCTACAACGTCCCTACACACTCACAGTTTGTTCACCCACTAAGTTCTCTGTAAATGAGTTAACAGAGCCGAGCATGACATCCTTCTAGCAGCTTCCGGTTGGCTGGCTACCATTTTTTCCGTTAGTGCATTGATGAGTGAAACCGAAATATTTTATAGTCATTTATTTACATTATAATATAGTATTCATAACAATACGAAAATAGTGTGTCAGTTTAGTTTAAGCAATCATTCTCGTAAACGAAAAATATCTACAACAATCAAACTGAATGGTTGACTAAGAGAAGACGACACGACACAGTTTTGAAGCCATGAAAAACGCCATAAACTTGCTTCGTGCGAACCATCTTCCTTTTCTAAGATTTATTACCTAGTATTAGCTTTGCCTACGTAAAGGAATGTGGGAGTGGGATAGAGGATGAGCACAAACGAGTAAGAGTAATCCTCCCACATATTTATTCCTTTCATTTACGTCGCAACGTTTTGCACTTACTTACGTAAGAAAATATTGTCTAGTTCTATACAGTAGACGATGAGTAATGCAATGAATTTCGACTTACCTGCATCACTGAGAAACGGTCAGGTATGACGCTAGAGTCTGGATCACTCATGGGCGAATTGTTGACACTGGCATATATCCCACTGGTCATTTTCTCGTAATGGTTCTCATAGCTCACACCGCCCGCACAACCGTGATTAGCAATCCCCGAACGAATTTCATACAGATTGGAATGTGTGTACCAGTTAAGGAAAATATTTGAAAATCTTAGCCCTTCCTTTTAAACGTATTCACTATTTGCATTAATACTGCACAAGATCTAAATGTATACATGATGCACGTACACTACCCACTTCCTCTCACAAAAAATTGCAAAACTGTACTGAAATATTTTCCTTGTCTGCAGATAAAAACTGAATGCGCCAAAGGAAAACAAACAGCTGAAACTAAATAACAATAAGAGTTTAAAGCGTTCAGAAATCTAGAATGCAGTGCACAAAGAAGAGATGCTTCGTTCTGTTCTGTCTCTATCTGAATTAGAGCTTTGATTCAACTAGATGATTCAACGGTATGCAACTTATAACTGGAAATGGTTCCACCAAGTTGTCTTTCAAAATAAATCTTCCAATTGAATTGACTTTGTTCTTGCTATGTGTAGCCTAGTCAGCATGTCATGCTGATGTTTGCTACGTTATTATTACGTAGTATTCTTACAGCACACACACACAATAGTCGAGACAAATGCTTCAAAGTCGGTTAAGATGCACTAAGATATCTGCGTGCAGTAATGTGTGTATGTGGCCACAATTCGAATCAGCAAGTTATTCAGATCCTTCAACTCTACACAACTAACCAACAAATCTACACGTACTTAGAACACTCGTAAATGCACGCAGAAGTTAGTACGATCACTATTAAGGGAGCTTGCAGCTTATTGTTAACCCAAAATAAGTATGTGTATGTGTGTTATGTGCTGTTGTGTGTACACGGAGTAAACGAGAAGAGAGCAAAAAAATTGAAGGAGTAAGGTGAGTGTAGAAAAAATCCCCTCCAAATGATACAGGAAATTAACTCGTGCATTCACAATTCCCAACCAACACTCTTTTCTGTGGAATACAATGCTATGTAATGAATAAGCACTTAAAGAGCCAGCCACACGAGAAAATAATGTCAAGTGAGAGAGAGCCACAGACAGAGTGATGCAGTGTGTCTTCCATACAACTTGGTGTAAACCATTGCCTTCTTCTTCTACACAAATCTTGTGGATAAATAGAAAAGAATCTGTTACCTCATAATAGTATAAGACTTTAAAGCTCTCAAATATCTGTACAGCGCCTGTCTTTCTTTTAAGGCCCCTTTCAAGAAGGGGATTCCTTTGACAGCGCTAAACAAATTACATGTGCACTTACAGAAAATTCCACAATAATGCACCATAATTGTAATGGCTTTATAACTACAACCCCTCTTTCCTCACTAAAACGTGTACAGTCAATCACCGACCATGTATATTAACTATTTACAAATACATCGAACTTTTCCGTACCTTGTAATATGAGCCTAAACAACTAAAAACAAAAAATCGTTTGTCATCAATACATACGGAATGTAAAATGCCCTAAATGAAAATTCAGAACTGAAAACGTAGTTATCTATGCACTGAAAATGTAAATGTACACATGTAACTTGTTGCAGCAGCAGTACAACAGACTCAACAAACAAACTTTAAGACACATTAGAAACAATTTCGTGTACGAAAAGGATATCATAACCAAAGCGCAGAAGATCGTTGTTGCTCAGATTTTCGGGACGATCCGCTCCTATTCTCTGGTTGTTGAGAAAAGTCTGCAAGATAAGAAAACCAGGTCAGGCTCGTGAGATGCACTCATTCAGTTAACTAAAGCAAAACGAAAATATTCGCTGGAACTCATTCAAGGCTCCATTTACGCCAGGTTTACATATTGTGTGCAGCCACGATGCGAAACCTTTCGTCGGCTTTCATTATGTATCTATATAGAGGCTACAAACTTGGCACTGAATTCAACTCTGTGCCATAATGTTAGTGTCATAGATATAGTTTGACTTCGTTTTAGAGTTGGGATATATTTAGAAGTGAAAAAGCAACACTAACACTAAAGTAGCACCAATATGTAACACTCATGAACGCAGACATTTTCCAAATTGAATAAATAAAGCGTAGCATTCACATGATGGCTTACCCCATTTGTCGTATTGAGATCTCGCACAGTGAAACAATCCGACTTTGAATCAAAGCATAAGACTGCGTGTCGCTTTTCCACGCTTGGAGACTGCAAAAAAAAATTAGAGCAAATTTAAGCACACTGTTTACTCAATTTATTACCTGAATAAAACTGTGCCAAAACATAATTTCAATGAACAGAAGAATAACGTCTACTAGCATGTATTACGCTTTAAAACCTACATATAGCATTACAGGACACAAACTATATATATGTTACAATTCATATTGAAAATCAGTAAGTATTAAAACAAACTAGTATATGTATTAAAATAAAACTGTGTCTTGTCAGTCTTTTCCATTTTAAAGTGATATCCTAGAACTGAACACGATATAGAACCAATTGATTTTGTAGAGCATGAAATTCTACGTCGGATGAGCCTTATTTGAGAAGAATCCAGTAACTGGTTTGGGAAATATTTGCAGAAATAAAGACACAATCTCCGGTTCA
>JABASC010001611.1:0-22079 GCA_019776185.1 Plutomurus gul | reverse complement strand
ACAAATACTTGTAAATTCATTTAATATACAATCGAAATCCAATATTATCCATTTGAATGCTCCACAAAGAACATACACTGTAAACGTGGGAAATGCTTGTTTTTTGTTCCAAAGCCGCCAAAACCTGCCGAATACGAACGTCCAGTTCCAGTTCCTTCCAGAGGTAAACAAATTGAATGAAGTTAAACGAACATAATAAATAACCGTTTTTCTAGAAGTGCGCTTATTTAAATCAAGTTAAATATATTTTGCACATACGTACACACAAACATATTGCTAAGACTCTTCCGACGGATGTTATTAGATGAAATATTGTTGAGATTCGAGGTAAACATTTTCCATACAATTTTTTCAAAATAAGTGGCTAGTATTTAACTGTTGTCTCTTATTATGAACAACTAAATATGTTGACCATTGACAGATATTCAAAATAATGATAAGAGAGTAGGATATGATATTGTGAGCTGCAACATTGTTACATTCTGTTGTCAGTGTTGTATATTATTATAATTGTTGAATAATGTTTGGTTGGATGTTTTAACAATCAACAATTGACAGAACTTTATATTTTGGTCACACAACACTGATTAGAGAATGATTACTTAGTCATTTAAAGTTGCCTGTAGCTTACCAATTCAGATTATGTGAGTACATTTAGTGTATCGGGTCCCTTCATAAGGAGTAATTGCACATTCGAAAGCTGGTTTTTTGAAAGTTTAAAAATATTTTCTCTGGAAGCACGAAGCACCAGTTTCCAAAGTTCATTAAAATATCCATGGTCTTGCGCTAAAATATAATATCTTATTTGTCATCAAAATCATTAACATACATACAGTATTACCGAATTAGACCTTTCACATTAACATAACCAATGAGCTCATTCAATGACAAATTGGATCCCAGAGTTTTCATGTTCTATATTTTATTTGATATCGCAGCTACTTTTTACGTGTATGGCTTAGGTTAAATTGGGAAAATGGCGGATTAACAATTAGGAGAGTGAAGTTAAATTCATTCATTCTTTCATGCATCATAAAGTACAGAGACAAAAGACATTGACAATCGACTCCAGCTATTATTTAAATGTCAAGCAATAAAATAGATACTGTCTAACAAGCAATGAAATGTGCAATGTAGAAATAAGTACTGCTTTTTCTATAATAATCAATTATTTAGCTGTTGAACCGCAAAACTACATTAAAAACTCTAAAAGCCCTATAGGAATATTTTATGAACATGAATGACATGAAATGTACTATTTATTTCATGGTGAAAGCCTCTTTTTATAAATCTGGCTGTAATGTGACACCAAAAGGTCTTGGATATTGGATAGAATGTATGGGTGTTACATACGTAATAAAGACTTCAGCGTGTGTTGGTAGTATTTGTTTGTTGGTTATTCGTCAATTTTCTTATAAAATCGTGAATTTAGAAATGAAATGCAGTAGAAAAAATGATGCAGGCAATCTCGAAACGAACCGTGCTGGGGTTGTGGTCGTGGAGTATGGTACAATGACCCTGACCTCTGCTCTTATGACGGACTGCCTCCAAATCATCAGGGAATCTTTATCCAACCAAAGGAATAGGGAAATACCCATTATTGCCCCATATTTTGTGAGTTACCAGATGCGTGGATGACATCATGAAGAAATGTGACATCTGCTCGGTTAATAACGCTACATGTCACGCATAGAAAATGACTTGGTTTGACATATTGACACATATATGCGGCGGTCTTGTTATGTTTCTTGTTCAAATTTAAGTTTAGTCGAACGATATAACTTGTGTAGTTTGAAAGCATAGACTTTACAGTAACATATAACATGATCATTTAAATAGAACCATAGTCGAATTTTTTGTGCGATGAACAAGAGCGTATTTACGGGGGCACAGTGGTCCCTTGCCTCCCCCCAAATTGTAGTGATTGACATAGGAAGGGTCGGGAAGGTAAAAGTGGAAGGAGCTAAATTAACAAGAGTAAGATATGCCCCGACCAAATATCCAACCCGGATATGCCACTGGCGATGACTAGTATACTAGTACTACTAAAAGGCAGTTCTATTTATGAATTCCTCTACACATAGTGATATTATACGTTAGTAGAGTGACAGTTTGACGTTTCGGACTTTTGTTATAAGAAAAGACTTCAATTTATCTAGTACTGTTTTTCTTTTCAATGTTACCTACCTAAGCTTGCTATAAATTTATGTTTTATTGTCACCACTGTCTCCCTCTCTTAAAGAAAAGTCAGTCTGCATATTTATGTAAGTATTAATAAAGTGCCTCTATCTTGTAGGATTTAGGTACTTGGTAGGTGACTTTCTATTCCAATTCAAACTCACATCGCACGTAAATTTTGATTTAACATTCAAATTCAAGAACAATTCGTGCGCACAACAGAACCGGTCACAAACAATTACAGAATATTCCCTGGACAGTAGCAGTCACTAAATTGACTGTCATTCCATTGCAAATACTGATGTATGATTAAAAATTCACAACCATTCTCTCACGAGTGTTCTATGTTGATATTTGACCACACAGATAGTTTTGTGTATAGCTTAATAATAATAAATAAATCGAACTACGAAAGATTTTTTATTTTGAAAACTAATTTTGCTTCTTGTTACGGAATAAATAACGTAAAGCGCCCCCTCGCCAATTAAAGTGTACATATGTTACACCATTCGACGTTGAATTTTACGCGGATTTCAATGGTGTACGACATAGTTTGCGCTAATTAGGTCAAAGGTCACAAATAAAGATTTTGGTTCAACATTTTACCTAACGCTACAATATAAATACTATACGTTATTTTAACTATTAAATCTAGTAACATAATAATCAGGTAAATAAACTCACAGATGAATTAAAAAGTGTGTGATTATTCAGTCACACAGTATTGAATTGACAAAATGGGAACTGAAAGAATTTAAAAAAGAGTTTGTATTTCATGCCCCATTGCCGCATGAACATATTCATTCTCGGATCTGGATCGCTCGTTCATTCGTAAGAATCGCGTTGTGTTTGTAACACATTCACCCATTCTATCGTTCGCTCATGAGGTATCTTTCTGGCTCCGAGACGCCCCAGCTTAACCTTTCACATTTTAATTGGCGAAGGGACGGTTTGAGTCGGATATACCCTTTTTAGTTATTTTAAACACATTTTAACACCAACATTATTGTTCACTTAATGTGCTAACATTAATTGAAATATTAAATCGTTTGTTTCAATGATTTGTTGTTAATAGATACATTACAGAATTTTTCATAAAAGATGATTCGGATCCGTATCAATATCTGAATTGTCGTTGCATTCTGATTTCAGTTTGTTTGAAAGTAATGTCTTAAAGGTTCCACAAAGTTTTCCGTGAGTTGCCCTCAAAATTAGAAAGCAGATACATTTTGTCGTAAATCTATTGTGTTTATCAGAAGCAGCCCATTGTCAGTTGATTGTACAGAACAATGGGGCACACATAATATTGTACTGGTATTGTCGATGGATGGTGGGTGAAAGTCGAATCGACCAAGTTTACCCACAGTGTTTGCAAATAGCAGCACACAGAAGCTTCCCATTCTCTTTATTTTATGTTTAGTTTGTAGTGCGGTAATAATTGATGATGTGTTTTGATGAATGAAAGCTATTTTTTGCTTTGTGGCTGTGAAAAGGTGGAGGAGAAAGTCGGCGCAATCAAGTGATAAAAATGTGCGACGCTGGTGAGGAGGGAAACAGTTGTGCTTGAACGGAAATAAACTAACATCAATATTGTAATGGCACTGGCTGCATTGCTCCGAAGCCGTGTTAGCGAGAAGATGAAAGAGGAAAATTGGTGGTCGGAGAGTCTGGAAGGAGAGCTTCCAAAGAAGTGGGAAAAACACGGTGACTTGATTCTTTTCCCATCGACGGCCTTCTCTGATGCTGTGTGGAGGAAAGCAAGTAAGTCTTCGGTAGACAAAACCAACTCCTCCCTTCGTCTTCTAGACGGATCTGCTGCCTGGTCGTCTTAATCCTTTCCTTTCTATGCTTTCCTTTCTCAAAAGTATTCCTTCAACTGTACTCTCTCACTCTCTCTCTCTCTCTCTGTGGAAAATAGTGTTTTCACTCACTCGGAGAAAGGTAAATTGTATAACAGGGAGAATACCGGAAAGCTCTGGCTAAACTTTTACATGAATGCACACACTGTATGTGCAGTGTACAGAATAACGGACAGGCTGAACCAGAGCTGGGACTAAATGTTGAATCTTTCATCTCTTAAAATATTAATGATGGCTTTCAGGGCTTCGCAGAGTTCTTTATTGCTTTGTGAGAAATTTCAAATGCTTTGTTTACGTCATGAGTCTTGCTTGGCATGTATTTAGTAGAAACTCATGACGAGAACTGCTGACCCCGTTGCACTTCATGGGACTTTTCTATGTTGAACTTGTGAACTTTCCAAAAATCTTGGGGACTTGTGGTCAGCAACATAATGCAATGCCCTGGAGATTTACTCATGAGTAATCAGGTAGACAGCGCTTATTGGTAGCGTATACCTTTAAAGGTGGCTACTTATTTCTCCTAAGTTTAATCTGTTAGCATCAAAGAAATGTGAGCCCAAGTTATAACAGGTGTTCTGGGAAAAATATCGTATGTCATTACCAGAAATGTTGTAATATTTCACTTTCTACGAAATAATTAATTCATTAAGCTGTGTAGGAAAGAAAAAGTGTTGCGTTAGATTAGGATGGTCAACTCGTGAGTTTACACGAGAAAGAGGAAAGAAATTTCCGATTGGCTCAGAGAGTTAAAAATTACGAGATACTATCTAAATCCTGCATTTGTGTGGGTCGTTGGTAATATTGATCTAATCCTTGTATATATAACTCTTTCCTTTCGTTGTCCATTCAATGCTTTTCTATTATCTTGTATAAGCTCAAGAGGAAACCAAAACGAAATTTATTACATATTCGGTACAATAAATTTCGTACTATTCCGGTTTAGATTATAAATCTATAAAGACAGCAGTAAGAGACTGGAAGCTACAGGTTTGGCTTAAATAGGATGTGCGTTATAGGCGTCCGGTCAATTCGTCGGGTGCAATTCGTCCAGGGACACAGGTGGATTTCGTTGGAACATTGGTTTAGCAGTATTATTGTTTTAATCAAAACACAAGATAACTTTTAAACTCAATAAGTAGCTAGCAGTGTGCGGCCCTAATTTGCTAAATGATTATATGTAATAATGATACATAATAATGTGCTCCGCGAATATCACCTGCACTCTGACTGATAACACCTGTGTTCCGACGAATTCCACCTGTGTCCGGGGACGAATTGCACCCGACGAATTGAGCGTGAACCGTGTTAGGATAGTATTAAGTTCTGTTTTGGTGCCTTATGTCTTGGGTCTTCGTGTCCTGGGCCTGGGTCTTATGTCTGTATACCAGTTATTAAGACCGGTTGTTACCAATTTTTATGTGTGCAATCAGTGGCGTAGCCTCAAATTTACCCTTAAGTTGAGAAGGTTGTTTATTATTACCGTAGAATTCGTATTCGTTTCGGAGATTGAACATTTTTCAGAAAGAATTCACAGAAAGTACACATTTTAACAGTAAAGTCGAATTTTATTCTTTCTTTTTTACTTTATTCTCACAGTCAAAACTATTATTTTAGTGTGTAGGAATGGAAGCCACTCCTTTTACTGTGATAAAACTGGAAATAAGCGTGAAAGACTATTACCGTACAAGAGACTTCTTCTTTCAGGAGTTCCGTCCAGGCTTAGATTGTGTGTTTAACCCGTAGACCATCAAAGAATATGACATAATTTTGTCCCCAAAACATAAGTGTAAGGGGTTCCTGTAAAATCGACGTTCAGCGTGGCAACATTTAAATTATCCATAATGATTACATATATGTAGCCATATTTTTACTTTCAAAAGTTACGAGCGTATACATATTTTAGTGATGAGATAATTATGTTTTCTTCGGGCGGCCTAATTTACTGCATTGTCACTTGTGGTACAGGGGCCATTTCATGAAACATCTTAGCCAATAAAATCTTCTTTTTGCGTACATAGCTGGTGTCACATTTGGCATTTGCATACTAAATTGTCCTGCTAGTATAACTTCTCGTTTTATAGCGTTTTATACGTTACGTAAACAAAATTACCTTCTTTATGTTGTTTCCCATTTATGCGTACGAAACGAGAAAAGTTTGTAACTCTTCCTACGCTGGCGTTCAAAGTGTGGAAAGTAAATTTGAAAATATGTAATTTAATTTCGCCGCACCTAATGTATGATATGCGTGTAACCTTATTTTGCAAAAAAATAGGTCTCGAAAGTTTAGTGTGTGATTTAGGGTTGCGAAATTGAATTTCCCGTGGGTAAATTTATTTCTTGTGCGAACCATGCATGACCCTTTGCAATGTATCTGTATTTTGAACTACAGCACTACCATTAGACATGGCATGATTTTGTTTTCGCATTCCGTTTTACACTAATTTGTAGCAATTTGTACCTTTCGTCCTAAATAAAACTGCGTAGCAAGTTCAACATTAATGCTGTATTTGCAAAAAGTCTCTTCTGTTTTTTTGGTTCAATTTAAATTAGACTCTAGATATTTACTTTCGTTTATTAATTTGGTTCTATTACATTACATTAATAGATTCAATTTTTTGCCTCTGATCTGACTTTAAAGGTCCTGAATTTTGGGAACTAGTGTGCCAAACTCTAAAATGCAACAAAATTGCCAAGAAAATGGGTCCGATTCAAGATAGTCAATTCCGTCGTCCTAAAGTACAACTGCTCTTTGGTGATGATCCTTGGGTGACAAAAAAAGAAAATAATATCAGGTAAATAAGATTGCTCTAACATTTGTGCTCTCTTGAATTTAGACGGAAATTAAAGCCAACTATTTTAAAATAATTCATGGAAACGGGCAACGTGTACTCACAATCAGTACCATAAATTTATTAAAATTTAGCGCCCAAATGGTATGGTGTGACATGACGGCATCCGAAAAACAAATTCATGCGACAAAGTGAAAGTAAATATATGGATTTTACAGATACGGTTGGGATGTGACTAAATGCATGTTCAGCAGTGGTAACATTTCGGAGAAACAAAGAATATCATCCTGGAACTGCGGCGGAAAGACAGTTGTGGATATGTATGCGGGCATAGGTTACTTCACGCTCTCATACTTGGTTCATGCCAAAGTAAGTCTGTCCTTTGATCGTATTTGTCTCGTTACGGTGCAATTTGTAAAATAAGTAATTGTTTTCAGTTGCAGATTTATGCATTTGTTTCTATCCCTCGTTCATTGATGCTTTCCAAGGGAAAGCCAGCAGAATCACTTTTCTTAAAAAGTATTTTTCACCTTGATCTTTGAAAGTTTTTTGAAACGTGATACTAATAATAGTTGAACGCGTAAACGAGGGATTATACGTACCGATGAAACTCAGATACTTCAGAAGTGTTGTACTTCATGTATTTCGGATACAACTGGTAGAAGCTTGTGCAAAAAACTGATTATATTAGGAGAGGACAGATGTTTGGATTAAGAGTGCATAGGACGAACTCGGTCAGGCAACACACACTAGCATACAAAATTCTGCTTTCTCACTTCAACCTCATCAGATTCGCATCTCAGATCCTTTCTCCTCCAATTGTTAACTAGACTCAATCGAGTGAAAAGAGAAAAATCATTTCAGTGAATACCTGGGACCCCTGACCCTTTTTATCTTGAAATTCAATTTCTGAAATCCATATTTAGTCTACAAAATTTGTAGATAAAACATTTCTATTTCTTCCTAAAAAAATTTAATTTAAAAACAAATGGTTTAAAAAGGATGCCTTAGATCCCAGAAACATGAATTAACTTTAATTCGATAAACAAATTGTACCCATAGGGACTCGAGAAAAGAGAGAAGGAAAATCAATGTAAACTCCAGGTGCGCGTCGCCCCCTTAAATGTAATGGGGAAAGAAGGTATCAGAAGAAGGTAACGGTAACAATAACGGTTAAATTCATGGGACTAAAGAAATAAACTCGTAGCTGGTTGTAGTTATTGTGTTTTGAGAAGCCATTCCTTTCCAGAGTAACATGAGTCATGCTTATACTTTTGTATTAGGATACATGCTTGGTGAATGTATAAGAACCCTAGGGACGTGCAGTTGGAAATAGAATAAAGACTTTTCGACATCGAAGGCTATTAGGGCGATTAGTGTATGTATAGCAGATGAAAACATTAATATGTTATTGTAGTCTGTTGGAGAGAATTACGGGGCGAAGAGCTAGTTCGATTTGACAGAATTTGTCGTACACTTGAGAAACATTGAGCAATCGCATTGAATTTGGTTGTTGTAGCGTCTATCGGTCTCGGTAGATACCAAAGGATAGGATTATAAAGTAGAAATAATATTGTAATGTTTTTTCTGCTCTCTGTATCGATCAGGCCGATCTTGTGTATGCATGTGAGTGGAATCCGGATGCAATCGCAGCTTTGCGCCATAACCTAGCATTAAATGGAGTGGAGGAAAAATGTGTCGTTCTTCCGGGCAACAATATCGAGGTTGGCAAAATTCTTGCAAAATTCAAAGTAACTGTTCCGTGCTGGATGTGAGCTGACGCTACAACAGTGTTAATAACGCGGAAAGAAAGTGTCTTCTGATCAAATGGGAAGATTTTACGTGTGTTGCGTGTTTCTAGGTATGTCCTCGTCTTGTTGCGGATCATGTAAATCTTGGACTACTTCCTAGTTCGGAGGCTGCCTGGGAGGTTGCTTGCAGAGCTCTCAAAAGAACCGGAGGTTTGTTACACATTCATGAAAACATTGATTGCAAGTGGAACAAAGATTCTTGTGATCGCGTCGAGCTGCAAATGGGAAAACACGAAGTTATCGACTCAACCTTGGACTTACCAGACGTTTGGATGCATTGGGCTGTGCGTGTCGTTGCAAAAATTCATTCGTTTTTCAAATTATTGTACGAAAATGAAGAGTGGAACGTCAAAATAAATTTCATCCATAAAATTAAATCCTATGGCCCTCATATCGATCATCTTGTACTGGATCTTCTCTGTTCACCACTCACAACTTTTAATACAACTACAACACAACATTCCGTTAGCGGTGGGGCTGCTCCTGATGCACCGTTAACAACTTCCAAACCACGCTGAAACTTTTCGATCTCCTACCTACTCCTACCATAATGTACTTAATGGGAAACAACGACAGTATTACACGACGCTATATGTAGTTTTGTAGGAGACACCCACAAACTACCCATCAGTGTACATCTTTCTAGAGTGGCTGTGGATGTACAACCGATGTAACTAAAACGAACTCTCTTCCGTCAACTACATAGTTTTATGTTCAAAGGGATTGCTTGTATGATTTCGCCGCATATCTCTGGCATGCAAAATTTAGCAACAGCCTTTTCTGCTAAGCCCTTACTTTTTCTATGCCACGACAGTTCCACGACAACATCCACAATCTCACTCCATTCTTATACATAGTGAGGTATGTACACCGTATAGTGTTATAACTCTGTGGTGTACCTCACATGCCTACTGAGGATAGGAAATGGACAATTTTTTGTTAATAATTTAAATATTCTCTGAACCGGGAGTCAGTCGAGAGAATTCCAGTATGCAGCTGAATTTTAGGAGAAAATCTGGGAAAATACCCAAAAGGAAAGTATACCACTAGTATACTGCCTGTATCTACGATACATACCTACAAATAACAAATCGATATTTTTGTATCCTATTTTACAATGTAGAATTCTTGGAGCCATCAATTTACAGATATAATTTACAAATTTAATACTTAGGAATCATTATATTATTAAGTAAACGAATATTAATTCGTAAGTTTAAATTATAGGAAGTAGGATTTTGTAGTAAATAGTTTTTGTTAAGAACTTGTTCAAAGTGGAGCCCAATTGACTATTTGTGTAAAAAGGCCACCGCAATTCACTTTTTGTTTTTTAGTGGTTATACAGTGTAGTTTTTGGGGAGTAATAAATATTAGCAGAAAAAGGCTGGCGATGAATTTGTCCTGGCGGGGATATATCGCGATACCCGTGCAGATGCGTCCTGCTGAGATGTCCCGAGGTATAAACTGTTCATATAATATTGTCAACTACTATACTACATAGCAACAATATTCTTTGAAAATGCAGATATTTCATGCCACATTATAAGTATGTTCTTACCGTTTCACACTGAACGAGGTATAAGTTATGTGACTATACGTGATGCTGTACCTACTCGTTTTATTATTATACTTTTAAGTAAAGAATATATGCTCTAACCTGAAAGAAACAAAGATGTGACCAACCAAAAAAAACTCTCTCATTTCCATGAAGGGAAATAAAGTATTTTATGTAAGCCTTTCGAATATGTGTTTTAGTATTCCACCCATGCATCCACACCATTAGGGTACAAAAGATAAAACCGGCTGCGAAAACCGAAGTTTCTACTTTACTGACTTCTTCCATTAAAGTTTGAAAATTTGAACAACGTCTCTACTAGTTATTCATACGAGTAACTTTGTAATGTTTTTATACCTGGCACTGTGAGATACTCACACAAGTATGTAACACATGTGTTAAAAAAGGAGAAAAACCTTTCACAAGGAAAAAGTGCCATTATTTGACATCACTTTGACTCGAGGATTACAGCTAAGTTTTCTTTTGAGTGTAAAGCGTTTCTAAATGTATTCTGATTTAATCAATTTAAACAGCAGTGTTTCTTCGTAAAAACTAAAAGGGTGCAATCATTGTCGCACTTTTTCTCCCACACTTACTGCATATTTCAGAGCCATTACCGCCCCCGCTTTTTTCTTACTCTCATTGTATAAATCTTTAGACCTATAAATTTACATGCAACGTATCCTTAATCCAACTGTTGATATTCTTATATAATTATTCCGTCACGCATCCACCTAACCATTCCTTTTACTCGATTTCTTCATTTAATTCGATGAAAAACAGTCATAATATTCGTATCATATGGAGGAATCATTGCTCTGTAAGATGACCACTCACAATCAGTTCCACGGACAATGTTATAATGAATTAGGCTGCGTAGTCGGCGTTTGTCACAGCAATTTTTTAAATTGAAAGTTTTACAATGGGTTGTAGTATTTTTTTGAAAAATAGACTTGAAACCCCTTCCTCATTGCATATGTTTGGTTTATTCAAACATAATACAGGTTAGTCGAACCGTATCTTATGAAAGGATATAGGACAATCATGTGGAAAATGTCCCTGTATGGTTACCCCATTGCCTACATGTAATTTGTACTTGAAAAACAAGGATGTAAATATATACTTATAAAAATTGTAATTACTTCTACCTCGGTAATTTGTTAAATAAGTTGCATTTATGCTTCTCGAGGTACACATTTTCTAAGAACTTTTATTACATCATCATATCTTTCATCTTCTTTGGCCCACAAGAAGATGAAAGATATTCGTCGAAATATTGGCTGTTGATGTAATAAAAGTTCTTAGTTCCATTTACCTTTGGCCCAGAAGAAGATGAAAGATATTCGTCGAAATATTGGCTGTTGATACATATACTAAAAGTTCTTAGAAAATGGTATCTCGAGAAACATAAATGCAACTAATTTATATACTTGTATTTATATATAAATTGTACTATGTAGTTTGTATCTTGTAGTCGAAGTAGAAAATTTTAATTTTAGTAATTTGTACTTTGTTATCATAAGCAATCTAAAATATTTTCACATCTTGATTACTGATTATGCTTTTCGTTCACTAAACAATTAATACTACATGTGGGTATATGTAGACACGTAAACGTAAAACGTCATAGCTTTAATAAGTCAAATTTGTACAAATGATGATAAAAGAGACAACGAGTAAAAAACAACAAACGTTTCCACTTAATTTCACATTAAATTGGTCAGACATCAGACAGATAAAAATAGCCACATGATTGTACATACGAATCAAAAACCTAATAGAAAAATAGGTACCTTAGTCAGAATTAACTAATAAATGGTAGTTACAACTTTTGCAATGTACAATAAGCCACAAATATTTGATGAGAGGGAGACAGTAGTTTGTAGAAGTTATTTCAACAAATCAGTCGTCAATTTTTCCCCATGATTACTCTACAATCTTCAAATGGATAACTTTCATGCTGCATGGGAGGTGTTGTCATACCAGCCTATTAATCTATAGAAATACTATGCCCAATATATCTTATAGAATCGTCGTAGTAATTATGAATGGAAGTGCTAGTGGACATATTTGCTCGGTCTTATATCAAGGTTTCGGGTGTGATTATCACACTGGGATTAATTACTGTGAATAGACACATTAATCCCACACCACATAACTTCCCATCACTTCTCGCAATGCAATAGGATTTTTACCAAGGAAGTGTGAATTAGGAAACCCTGTCGAGGAAACTGGAAACACTGGCGTTTGTTTTCAAACTACTACTAACTATGATATATTTATATCTATGGAGAGTATAGGAAATATCTGTAAGGATTTAAATGAATTTGCCCATTAAGAATGATCTTGATTTGTCACATCTATTTGACCTCTATTCCTTATGATGACAGATTTTCATCATCAGACTATCTGCCAACTGATACGAAGTAGACAACGCTGTAAACTACAATGAATGAATCTACAAATGACAATTGTACTGCATATGCTTTGTTTCATTGAGATCTTATTATTAGTACGACCTACTAAAAGGTACAACCAACTGTAAACACTAGTAATAATAATTTAAGAACTATGTTTCGTTCGGAACTTGATTCTAGTGACGCTATTAGCGGTGTAAATTTTAGGTTTATATGAATACGCATTGAAGATGAGTTATAATACCACTAGAGAAAAACTCGGCAGCATCCGTTCACATAACAATAATGTTGCTGACCTAATGCTAATGCAAACTATTGCTAATGTAAGGTCTGGTTGCGATCGCCATTGTACATACTCTCGGCACAATTTTGACTGCTGCACCAGCTCTGCACATGCTAAAAGTATATAACTCTGCCAACTCTGCACAGTTTGACGGTGATAGTCTCACCTACCACACTACCTACTATACCACTACCTATAACTGATGTATGTACCAAGTGGATGAATGATATTGTATGGATGTTGCATTGTGTGCCGAAATGAAATGAATTCCGTGTTCAATTCAAACTTCTATTCTGTGGCAGACAATGAGAAAGGAGGCCAATAAGAGTATAGTAATAGTACAAATAGTAGTAGTGGTTGTAGTGGCATTACCACTTGACTCTGCTTGACTCTCGTCGTACTTGCACAGACAGAGAAATATTTCTGGCTCAGTTCTATGTGCTTAACTATTCTCTCGTTTCTAGTGGCGCTATGGTGGTGCTCTCCGTGCAAAATCCACGCTGCTGCAGCATGCTCTTATGATTCTGCAGCATAGCCACTAACAGTGAGTGTATGTACAGATATTATTATGAACTTCAATGGGGAACACCTAGTTGCAATTTTATTGTGCTCATTCTGTCTCCTCACGTTGATTTCTGTTCGGCTCTCTTTTCATGCTGAAAAAAAGCAATGGCATTGAAATAAGAAGTAGCAGCGTTCAATATTCGTCGAGATTTGACGGAATTTCACTGTTGCTTTCGCAGAAACACATGTACACGGTTACACGGTGACATTCGCTTTTTCTCTTCTTTACATTTATGAGCTTTGTTACGGGTTCTGTGGGGGAAATAGATGATGTCAAGTGTGCAGATTTGTCCTCAATCAAATAGAAGTTAGACATGCTGGGCTGACTTCTCTAGTACTTGCACAGTAGTCACGTTTCTGGTAAATATCTGTAACCCTACATATCCACTACCTATACACTACACCGAGGATAAGTGGAAAAAAGGTAGAATTCTGGAAAATATCCCCATCAACGTACGTGTACACACATTTCGGAGTTCCCTACATTTCTTATGTAAGTGTTTTTATGCTGGAATTCACCTGAGCTGCTGGCTTTTGTGAATGAATTCACTGTGAATGCGATATAGCAACAGGAAACACATTAGATTACAATACAATTGGATATACGTTTTATATGGCGTAAAAGAGATAATTAAATAGAAATAAGCCTCGCAGTCATGTCCAGGGTAACCAAAGAGCACACCTGTGGTGACCATAATTTCCTCTGTTGCATAATGTGAAAATGTCTATGCACTACGTCTACGGTCTTATTGATTTGTTGATATTGGTTGGCAGATTCTATACACCTCTCGCAACATCATTTTAGCTGTCATGTCAACGTCAACACTCCATGCCTTGTTGCTTGTGATTGTGTCGTGTTTGTCTATTTACTTGAACTGCAACCTCATCTCACACAAAGCTTTAACGTTTAGCTTATGAATGGAAGTCCTGCTTACGGAGCTTACATCCCGCCAGAGGTTCCACCGAGTTCTGCTATTCCGAATAGAATACTTTGTATGAATTGTCTACACTCTGTAGTTTGTTAGCAAAATTTAATTATTCCCAAGGTTATATTTATATTTCGTTATGGTTATTGCAGTGGCAGTTACTAATATCAGCAGAAGTTAGTAAAATTGTACACCCATGGAGTAAGTGAGTGAAATATCCTTGAAACATTACGTTTCTTCTGCAAGGTATATTTAGTAATTTTATCTATTCATTTAACAACCTTTGCTATTTCGAGCCAGAAAAAATTGTCTTGGAATGGGCATGTCGACATACACTGAAGACATCGACATGAACATTATTTATGCGCTCATAAATGAAATGCTGAAGATGCAGTATACTACAAATTGCAAATACCTCTCATTTACATAAAGCATTTTATAATCATTTTACGACCATTAAAAATTTGGTAATAAATATCTTAAAGAAAAGCAATTAAATTTTATATGTAAATGTATGGTTTATTTCACTTATACAATATTTCTTTATTACTTTTACGTTATTCGTCATATTTTGGCCATGGGTCCGGATATTTTTGCCCAGTCTTTTACTGGAAAATTCCCCGATGGATATCAGTAGTTGAGTTATAGTAACCCCACATATACTCACACTGTATAGGATGATACAGTAATAGCTGCAGCAGTAACTTTGAAATGGTAAGCGCAACCAGCTAGGAAAGAACCAGCTAGAAAAGAACTCGGCACCGAGATCAATAATACAAGATTAAAAGATAATATTATTAGAGATGAAGCTCGCTCAGATCCCAAAGTGTCGTACAATGCTTTTACAGCACAAAATGTGTTGTAAACGTGCGTGTTCCACATGCACGGATGATTCGCATTCGTGTGTTGGCATTCTATCAGGGAACTAAAAAGCCAGCTTTTGGCTTTTTTAGCTTAAACTGCTCACAAATTTTAAAAAGCTGTCTGGCTTTTGCCTTTTTTGGCTTTTTTATAATAAATAAGGTACATTACAACCCAGCTAACAGCTATTTGCTGTCACAAAACTTCACAGCAATTGGAGTTGGAAACAATCACTACCAAATCTAATTGATAGAGGTAATTAAAATTAAATTAGTATGAAGTAGTGATTTTGGATTACATAGTTGTATTCACAGTTGCAATGGCATCTCGGTTTACAAAATTTTCGATATATCCAATACGACTGTTCCAAATAAAGTTCAACAGATTTTTTCTGTATGATGGTTTGAGTTTGAACAAGAAATAGGTGCCAGCACTCATATTAAACTGTAGGCATGGTTTCCAGCTTATTTACGCCTATTACACTAAAAAAAGCCATAAAAGCTAAAAAAAAGCCGACTTTTGGCTTACAAATTTCCAAAAAAGCCCGGCTTTTTAGTTCCCTGCGTTCTATGCCATTTTGTTTGGTTAAATTAAATTAAATTGCCAGGATGCAGTAGAGAATATGAATACGGACTCCATTGACAAAGCAAGTGTTGACCATACATATACATGCAGACCACTCAAACCGGTAAATTAAAAGAAAAATCCTTACCTACAAGCACACCAGCAGCACTCGCATTCACTCGTACTTTCTAGTAGCGCACACGGTGAGCCTGTTCTCCCCTCGAGCAAAATTACCACAAACATTTGAGAGACGAGCATCAGAAAGAGAGATCTAGCACTGAATGAGTGACACGAAAATCAGAGCCAGTTTCTGCTCTCATCACAGTCAGTCAGTTTAAATCGAGAGCATATTGGGTCCACACGAGACTAAAGTTAGCAAAGTATACACAGACACTTACACAGAGAGAGAGACGGACTAATCACCATCACATTTATTATTACTTTCATCTCTGTGGGCACAAGTGAGTCTTTGGTAACGTGTGTGTACAACGGAGAGCTCATACTCTGGCAAAGAGTGTGTGACGGACCTTGAATGGAGCTGGTGGTGGAAAAGGTTTAATTCAGTTACACTCATCAACACTCATCGCCACCCATGACTTTCGAAGAGTGATCGGTGGGACGGAGCACTGCGTACTTATCCCACTGCTAATTCATTCATCCATCTCGTGCTCACTTCAAAAAGTCTCGTGCTCTATATACCAACATTAGTATGTACATGGTGTCCGCGGCACACAGTGATAGCACAGTGCACCAGTAGTCTAGTTTAGGAAAAGTCCACCTGAATCCAATTCAATTCACAAGTGACAAGCCCTCGACAGAACGAGAGAGAGAGAGAGAGAACATTGACAAGCAAAGTATGGATTTGAGGAAGGAGCATTGAAGAAATTGTGAATGGGGTGTGAGGTGTGTTTTGTGAAAGTAATTTCAAGTCAAGTGACGTGAGTGCCCCTAACAGCATTTCAGTTTCTCCGTCATTGTCAGTCATATGCCTCCCTGGGTGGATACTATTTATACGTGTTCACTGTCGTGCTGCTGACTATACACAGTGAATCTACTCAATATTAACTTTGAACAAGCAGTGCATTAGTGACAACTACGGTTTCATAGTGCATTTCCACTCTGTCATCGGTAGGTAGAATTTTGTGTTTGTCTAGTGATCCAGATCGTCTGTTGCATTAATAAAATCGCTGTTTCTGTCAACCGGAAACTTGGTCTCGACACTTTTCCTCTCCCTTTCATCTCTCTTCCGCTGTTGTGGTGTGCACACGCTGCTTGTACGTATCTACTATACATAATAGTATTATATAAGGAGTCCGAGACTATTTGTCCAAATCGCTGGCTGGATCGACGGAAAGCGAACCTCTGGCTGCCTGGCCGTCGCTGCACTTTCGTGGCCTCATCTCATCTCTTCTAACACTTGCCAATCTCTCCGTTTACCCTCTGTGTGACTCTCTCCGTGCGTTCGTGTGCTCGCTGGCTCGCAGACTGATCTGTATTCCCCTCGAGATCTTGTCTCCCATTTCACAAATCAGCTACCGGAACTCAATTTCAGCCTGCCATCCTTCTACTACATCACTTTTAAACATGAGGTTAGGACTCTTACAAGCTGTCGATGAAGTGTCACCACAAACATTATTTCCTCAATCCGCCCTTTTCCCATCATTTAATTTTCAATTCTTATCCATTCGCACACAATTCACGACAAGCTGACAATCGAATCACCTACCCATCAACGTGTCATTTCACTCGTGAAAACCTTACTAATGATAACTGTACAGTTTTCCTTAACGCTTCTACTATCAATGCAATAAGAATTCGGCTTTGCAAACTTTCCCAAAGTATGAATGTAGTAGCATTGAGGAAAGTGGGCTGAAATGATGCATTTACTCAACGACATGGTTCTAGTGGTATTTTTAACTGCTTGGAGACAGAATGCAGGAATCTATTTTATTCTATGGTTTTTTTTACTTGTACATATAAGAAAATGCTTTGACAAACTTTCCTTTACAAAAATGAGTAAATACTTTTTTTATTGCTAATTCTTTGTCGAATATAAATTGAATTCTCTACAGTCATATTTTGGATAAATTTGTAATGAAAATTAATGGATGACAGTTATATAATAATTTTATAATTAATAATGATTATTTAAATCATTATTGTCCAGATTTTTTGTTTGAAAGCGAAACTATAACAAATTGTCCTGGAAAAATTATCCAAATAAGCACAGAGAGGAATTGATATACACTGAAGTTTAATGAATTTAATAAACTGGAGGAGTTTATATTGTAGTGAGTTAAGAGCTTAAAAGTAACTGATTCGTTCGTAAGTATTGTGTGTCGCTCAATGGTCGACTACTTGTCCGTCTGCGAAACTTGGTTGTGAGTGGCTTAATAGTCTTCTGTCCAGACAACGAGTTTTTTACCAAGCAATTACCAGCAAATTGCTTAATAAGTATGGAATGCTCTTACAACAGTTTACTACATTTTTCTAGTACCATTAATTTATAGGTTAGCAAAATGTTGTAGAGCTTTTGAATAAAATGAAATTAAGATGCTAGGGATGTCCTTTGAATGGAGTGTCTGCAGTTTTCGATGCTATTAAACTATCCTATTAACTCTCCCTTCCTATACGCAATTCTATGTAGGCTGCGTCTTCACTTCACTTACAAATGACTTCAATGGTATCCATGAATGCAATTAGTATTTACAATTAGTACAAGTGATAAACATTGGAATTTATTAGTCGTCAAAGTGAGATTGTTAGAATACAGCAATATAAATTCTGTTTGCTGAAGAACTAAAAATATTTTGGTCAGCACATAATATACATGTATGTAGGTGTGCAAGGCTGCCGAACGAAACCACAATCGTTTATAAATACTTTATGTTGATAGAGTATAACGCATAACATTAATTGTCCTGTCGATTCTCAATGAATCCATGTTCTCCTACATTTTAACGAAGATAGCCAAGCAAATTTCATAAAACAAACTCCAACCGATCAAACGAATCTTTGCCATACAGAGGACAATTTAAGATTAGAAAATAACAAATGAATTATCCAAAGATTTTTAATTTGGGGGGGTATATGGGTAATATATCATGCACCCCAGATATTCCAATATGAAAATACATAAGCCGACTCAAAACAAAAAAGCCGGGATTCAGTCCAGGGCTTGTATGGTTCCACATCAAAATAACTATTTATAATACATTATAGAAATTCTGAACTGAAATAAGTCGACCCTTCTGCCGATTTTGTTTAAATTTCCCAACGTAAAACTTGAACTGGCTCAACTCTGAAGAAATCAGGTCTAGGTCTGCTCCTGAATTAATAATTTCCCACACGAGAAGTTTTGAAATTTCACCCGAATCTATACTAAATTATATTTGCATAAATTTTAAATGTCTTGAAAGTATGTTAGTATGAAAGTAATATCGTGTAGAATTGTAGTCCAGAGTATTTGCCAGTCCCCAGAATTCCTTAGTTATGTATGTAGACTTTGGGCTCCATTGATGAGCGGTATTCAACAAAGAACGATGTCATAATGAGATTTCGACTATTTAGTTCTACTTCAAACAAATTCTATTGAAATTCGCCAAATTAGTAAATAATTTGAATGTCTGCTTGTTACATTACACAAGTAGTAATGTTCCATAAGGGGGGAAAATAGAATTGTAATGGCAGGATAGTCAAGCCTTAACTCATGAAGCTGAGACTTTGTCAAGTTTAACATTTTTGCGACATCAGTACCAGCAGTGACATTGACCGCCTCCTTTATTTTGAAACGATCGACAGAGACGAATAAGTTAAGAGCACTGCTATTCACCACATGGCTAATGACATTGCAAGAGTTGTATAAATCTAAAATAGATAACATTCATAGTGATGTCTTATTCATAGCTACCGAAAATGTCCACAGTTGTACATACGTCGCAAAATGGTGCAACACACGGGAAATTTAAATCAGACAGCTGAAACAGTCACGGGAAAGATCTGACTTTCTCTCGGTTATCGAACCAAAGGCTCAGAGCTCGGTAAACTTTCCACGTTCAATTAGAAATCTTTTGAAGAAGCAAGACAGCGTACAATTAGAATGCAAGTTAAAGAGATTCCTCGAAATGAACATTCTCTTAGGATTCCCACGATACAAGCTGTGAGCTAAATTTCAATATGCTTTTCGTAATTTTCATTAGTTTCCCAATTTCGTAGTTAGGCTAGATTCAGGAAGTATTTTTTTGTATTTTTCTTTGGCAAACACACAAATGCTTCTCAAGTTACCTGGTACATTCACTTCCCCGGAGACTCTATCTCTGTACTCATTATTTGCTATTAATTGTGGATTACACAGGATACTCGTTCTGCACACAGCTTGTACATACTATGCAGGCAACAACAAATATTCGTCCCTTCTTGAATTGTAAAAACCAGGAAAGAATAGTAACCTTTTTAGTGGTGGATGTTATGAGGGGTTATTGGTGACAGAAAGAATTATTAGCGCCACCTTTGGCTGCTGCCTTCCCGTAGAATGCAAATTTTATGTTAACTGTCATCAATGGATCTCATCACTGAAACAGTTATTTCTTTGGGGCCCTTGCATGCACATTTCGAAATCAGCATAATTTATTACACAAGGGAACCGAGTTTTAAAATTTTACATCGAAGTCTATAGAGTAATATATGCTACCACCATAACAAAGAGATCGGGTTCTTTTGTATTGATGATAAGGATAACAATGGATGACTTAAAATAGTGTCAGTAACTTTACATTGATAGGTGCACTCTCTATGTTTAAGAAGCCGGCTATTCTTTCCTGGCTCTTAAAATATGTAGAGGATAGGATCAGGGTTCGCTCTGCCCACTAAACTTGTATTACCCACTATAACCCACCCACCAAAATTGCTGCCCATTGGCCAAAAGTGGACAATAGCTAAATAGCACTATTTATTACGTCAACCACAACTTTTATCAATATTTGGTACTTAGTTCATATTAGAAATAGTAGACTTTTACTCCACTCTCTTGCAGTATACACATGTAGTATTTATATGGATGTAAACCTTATAAAATATAAATATATTATAAGGTTGAATAGGTACCATATTAATATGTAGGTAATTATGTTTTATAATTGTACTAATAATATTTTCCCTTGGTATTTAATTATTTTATGTAGGGTATTTCCCATTTAAAATGAAACAGCCTTCTCTGTTTCTCAATTTTGTGATTGATAGATTCGTTGTTAATAATAGAATGTATCCAATATGCAAATTAATTGACTTGAATAATCAAAATAGTGCACAATCAGTGTAGCAATGTTGCAATTCCATTAGAACTATTTCCCACCTGCCCACCCACTGGGTAGGTCAAGTAGCTATTGCCAGGGTAATAGCGAACCCTGGATAGGATGTGGAGAATATTCACCTTAACCTCCAATTACTCTTAAGAATGCTCTAATTTATTACTCTCTCTCTTTCCTGGTTTGCTTTCACTTGAACGAGTCTAGCTACGATTAAACTTAAAGTGAGGGACGACATTTTAATAAGTATCGGCAGACGTAGGTTTTTACGTCAATGGTTCAGAAATGTCTGCTTTCCTTTATTAGAATAAAAAGGAAGAATATATTTTTTCTTGTGTGTGTCGTCTTCGACTGAGTACACTGTGCCAACAAACAGCTGCTCACTGTGGATCTTGTTTGCAGTGGCTGAGATTTCAGTAAAAAGTTTACGCTGCCAACTGAATGATTGAATGGAGGTCTTCAGGGAAAGAATGAAGTGAAGGCAAGTGAACTCTCTCAACAAGGCAAGGCCACGACCGTCGAGTCATAAAATATACAAAGGGAAAGAGGAACACTATTATTCTCTACAGACTCGACTCCGCGAGAGAGAGTGAGGGAAAGAGATCGTTCTTATATAACTAGTTTACCAATGTAATCCGATACATTTCGCTTAGACGACTACTAAAACATCCAATTAGGAAAAACCATTTTCTCAGAAAGAATAAAAATTTTAATTCCTAATTTCCTCTGAAGCAACAGAAAGAAATGAAGAGCACCAAAAGTGTGTTTACACGCCAAATGCATTATGTGATTGCTTGTGAGAAATACCATAACAATATTTACATTGAATTAATGGTCTCAAACGAATGTCCACAAGAGAAATGGTCTGTAGGTGGCAGATAGAATTGAAGTTCCATGGTGAAAACCAGATAGTCAACAGTAGAAGTATTGGATTGCCAATGTACAAGTAATATGTGAAGAAGTATTAGC
>JABASC010001610.1:0-22082 GCA_019776185.1 Plutomurus gul | reverse complement strand
CCTGATGTGAAATCGGTGAAAACGTTCTCTCGTGCATTGACAAATCTTTTCACACGCTTCTGTCCTCATGCTGTCACCGCCGGTACCAATGAAAGTAATTTTTGCGAAGCCTGCGACATACAAGAACGGTTTTTGAAAACTTTCCCTCTTCTTCCGGCAGAGGGAAACGGAATCCTAAATGCTAGTGTGTGTGTAACGAAGTAACGAAACAACTGCCTCTAGTTTTCAACATTAAACTTTACGATTTTTGCTTCTGAGTAACTTACGATTTGGTAAACCTAATGGATTTATTTATTTACTTAGTAACAGGATTTTCAACTGACAACAACAAATACAATTTTATAAAGATTATTTATTGATTAAGCGGTGATTGCTAGTATTGTGTAAAATCTATTCTCAAAAACATTTTTAAAGGGTTCTATGTTTCGTCCATTGAGCAACTTCAGACACAATATTTCTTCTCTTTCCTCCGAATTGTCTGTCTCTTGACTTCTATCATTGTTGTTAGGAGAGGTCTCAGTCTTCGATTTACTACCTTTCTCAGATTTTTCTACCGAATCCCAGAACGAAATAAAATCGCAGTCCCTGTGTGCAGAAAAGTAGAGGAGCAAGTTGTTAGAAAGTGGACTGAAGTGTTGCTACTGATTACGATAAAGTTTACTGAACCATATACAAAGAGATAATTAAGTTTTTTACCTTCGAATTTGTTGCCAATGAGCGTAGTCTTTATTTTTATCGAGCTTGGGCTCTTCCCAATTCCAATTCCACAAGCCAACAGAAAGTAAACTTTTGACGGTCTTCGGCTTTCCAGTAGACTCGGGTTCAAAGAACACAGTAGATGAAGATGAAGGTGGTTGTGAGCAGATCTCCCGAGAAAGAAACAAATAACTGACATTCAAGGAAACGAGTCCATCGTGAAACTCCGAAATTGACTTTCTCCTGCGGAACATTGAATAAACTTTTCCTAGACTTTCTTTCTCTCTCTTTTCAAAGGCCAAGTCGACATTTGTTAGCGGTGAGAGGGACTCCGTGGTAAACTGGGAATCAGTACCCGAGTCAGAAGACACAGAATCACCGAGGGCATTCTTCCCAATCGCCTTGTGCTGCTGCAACTTTTCTGAATGCACGAACGAGCTGACGCTGTCAGTCCCTCCTGGAGGCTTTCTAAATACCACAGTTGGCTGTCCTTCTGTAGATTGTCGTGTAGAACCTTTTTCCGTGCTCGTGTCTCCAGCTCCGGAAGATGCATCACGAGCAGCTCCTGGTGTGAATTCAGGTGGAAGTGGTGTTCTCATTACAGCGACACTGTCTGCGTTTTCCGCTTCCGGTCGCTGTAAATGGCCGCTTTGTCGATGATTGACACAAGGTCTTTGAGCTGATAAGTACACAACTGTCATCAGATTCTCTACCCCTGCGAAGCAAGAACTTCTCCCAGTATTTATTCGTATCCACTTCACAGCATTCACCAGGTCACCCTTTTCCGGGTTGTTTACTTCAAATTTCTCTATTTTATACAATAATGTATTTACTTTAATGGGGTTACACAAGCTAAATAACAGTGTATGCTATGATTTTGATACATTGCATTACCCCGAGAATTTTGAAACATTTTCTCCATTAGGACTCTGGACTCTGCAAATATAATTGAAAAAATGGCGAAAAACACCACCCAATGAATATTCGTTCCCAGTAGTTGTCCACAGGACAGTTTATTGAAAACAGTCTTGACTCTCTGTAATTCAAAAGTTGGACAGACATACAACATCATAAAAAATTACTAAAATATGCTTAACTTTCAAATTATTTAGTGGAGTTTCAATAAATATCCTTAAATTGATTACGTGAAAATTCTCAGAGCAAGAACGTGAAAGAATCAAGTGTTTGCAAACGGTAAATTTAGAATTATTACAGTTTCATGCAGTACGTCAGGTCATAGATTGGTGATTGCACAGGNGGTAAATTTAGAATTATTACAGTTTCATGCAGTATGTCAGGTCATAGATTGGTGATTGCACAGGAGGAGACATAAAGGAATCGAAACTCCCCGACGCTACTCTTTGCATATCAAACAGGAAGCATTTGTTGCTTCCTTCATTAGAAAGCGTACCTTGTAGTCTCCAAGAAGTGAAAGGAGGAGGCAGAGATGAGAAGTGAAAAGGAGTTCCCAGCGCTTGTCCAGACATAAGCAAAACAGCAGGAAGAAGCCAAGTTGACACGTATTGTACATTATCACAGGGCTCCAATAATAGTTCACTATAGAATCTCGGTCGTCTTCAGCTGTGAAACCCAACTCATTTGCAAATGTGTGCTCTTCACGCGTATTTAAGTATCTGTAATGACAATTGTAAAATAATGGGAAGTCGTACGCCGTTGAAGACCCGAAAACACAATCTCCATTTCTCCTTTGTTCGCTCCTCAACTTTTTAATTTTCTCCCTGTACACGATACCAAAATTTTTGTTTTAATATTCATTCTTGGTAAGTTGGTACGTATTCATAAATATTTTTATCAACGTGAAGAAACATAGGAAGTTTATATAATTTTCAATACGTTTGAAGAGAAACAGAAAATCCAACAATTTGTAATTCTCTAAAATAATTAGTTCTACCGATTTGTTTTGCTTGTTTTAATAAACTGACGAATAAAATTACAGTCAAGTACAAAGGGTAGAAAACAAAGGTGAAATCATGATTTTGTAACTATCGTCAGTGACTAACTCAAATTATGTAGTAGCAACAAACGACAGAACAAGAATTGTCATTGGCTGAGGGCAATATACTTTTGAGTTCTTTGAACTTGCTGCAATCTAATTCATATAATGTACAGTAGGCTTTGTACATGACAAAGAATTTATAGTAAAAATGTTATTTAAAAAATTATTACATCTCCATGCTTTCTGCTTTGGAGCAAATCAAAGCGGGCATTACAACTCCGCAGAAGAGAGCGTACATCCCAATAGAAAGTAGAACAAGGTATTTCAGTAGAAAGACTTGCGGAGAAAATTTCAATGGGAAGCCATAACATTTCTGCATGAACCGGGTGAGCTGTACATCAAGGCTTTCTTCGGGTGTAGAAGATTTTCGTTTTTCTGCCTTGCTGATCCCTTGTCGCTCATCGTCAACCTTTTCCCCATGTTCCCACATAATTTTTGTCATTTTGCTCTCTTTTGGTATAAAGCTTGACTTTTGATATTCTCCCGGTGGTGATGGTTTACGAGAATGTACTTCATTCTCCACACTTTCTCCACTTTCACTCTGTGGGATTGAAAAGGAAATTCTGGCATTGGTAGGAAAATGGGAATGTGGCATTAGCAAAGGGCTAGAATATAAATGAGCACTCTCAAAGAATGTCCGTGGACGATGAGAGACATCCAGTGAATTTTCATCGGACGATGAAACGGATATGGGAATTATTTTCTTTACTCTATTTTCAAACAAACCTCGTCGCTGCTGCAACCGTTGAAAGCGAGAAATTTGATCGTCTGATAGTTTCGTTGCCGCGGATGCTGACGGAAAGTAACCAGAGTACCTTTGTTCCATAGAAGACACAATTTCGGATGCATTTACGTTTTCGTGTTCAGTTGTTCCAACTGAGAGTGGAAAGCGATTCTATAGTTCAAATTCATTAGAAAAGTTGTAGTTTCTATTTAATATAATTATACGATAATAAATCACACCATTGACTTTATATTTTTGCATAAATTTATACATACAAAACGAAACTGGTCCAAAAGCACAAATACAATTTGCGCTCAATGAGGCAATGAAGCAATAAATTACAGGACTTAGTGGACCATTGTCAAATATGTGATTTTACGATTTTATATACCTAAATAGGTAAATATCAGTATTTCTGATATAAAGTGGAATAAATACTATAAAGCTTTTAACCTTTTCTAATAGAGAATGTTGCTTATTATTAACCTAATTCTGATATCGGGTAAGTAAAACATTTTAAAATTTATATTATTAGTAACATCTTCCAAATCATCTAATTCCATTAATTTATCCATCTAAAACAATCTTAGGCTTTCTTTAGAATTACTTCTAATTCAGACATAGACATCTATCTTTCAGAGAAAAAGGTTGACCAATCTGTTTCTTCAATTTCTACCAGTCATATCTGAAATAAACTTATTTACTACGATTGACGTCCTGTATGTATAATCAGTCCATATCAACTTACAAGGTATATATGATATTTGAATTTTTGTGTGTGCGAGATTGGAAACTGAAAGTTAGAGAATGTGCACACCTTCGTATAAATTCTAAAATCCTTTTTCTTTTCTAATCATAAGGAAAAAGTCCTAAATTGAATCAAACCCGCATTGGACACCACAGAAGCTGCGAAGATTTATGCCTACAGTCTAAGTGTCTATAAAGTTTTTAGTATAGGAGACTATAGAGAATGTGGGCATAATATAAATTATAGTAGAATCTAAATGATGTGCTAAACCATCTGGAAAATTGAGAGTCCAAGTTTACTCAAGCGTAGATGGATGCATATATACGCAGTAGATCTTGCTCGACTATGATTTTCTCATCTTTCACTTACATCTTCTCGCAGGCCAACCACTCGACCGAAATCACATCGAACTGAGATGAGAATCATTTGAAAGGCAATCAAAAGAATCGTCCGTCTTAGAAAGATCCATTTGTCAATCTTCTCTCCGAAAACCCAATCAAGAATCGGTTCGACCAAGAAAATTGTGATGATTGTAGCCAATGCTACGTAGACGAAGAATGACCAGTGAAGAAATGTGATGTCGAAGGACACCAATGTTGCGTATTGCCATCCTGTCTACATACGTAAATAATAAATAGAAATTGCAGTTATCAACAGTCCGCCAAATTGTGCACAGTGTGCACTGTTGTTAAGACTGCTCTATCGAATAAATATAAAAAAGTGCATGTAGTGGTTTCATTTTAATGGAAATAAATTGCGGAGCTGCTGTCTCATAAATCAGTTTCAGAAAAACATTAGCAATTCGAAAAGAATAATATATATGTAGTCAGCATTGCGATCTGCAGGGACAGTGGGATTTTTGGCAACTTCTTCTTGGCAATCCAATCCAATGTATTTTCAGTACTTTGAATTTAAAATGGTGAAATGTCCCTTCCAAAAGGCAAAGATAAGTAGTTACATATATTTATGACAGAATTCCACGCTCGATTTCACTCGCCATTCAGGAAACGGGGAATGTTGCCATTCAAATGTAATTTACGTACTATTTGGCCGAAAATCACCAAGGCCGCTGTGTAGCGCTTTATAAAACTTGAAATCTGCATCATGCAAACGATTAGTAATTGAGATATTAGAATCCATTGAGCTTCGCTTTCCCAACTTAGAATCATTACGGCTGTCGAGACCGCAATCTTCACAATCTGAAATTCAAATCAACAGTCAGTATCGACAAAATTCTGCAGTAAGTACTGCAGCGGCCGTGATGGTCTACTGCTTACAGCGTACTTATGACTATGTATACTATTAATATCATTAATGGAATGCGAATACATAATAGTAGGTAGGTCCTCTTCTGCACATAACGATATTACAGTAAAAAATTTCCCAAGGTGCATTTCTGGTTAAGTTATTCATTTTTCTCAAAATCTGTTTCCCATTTTGGGTTGTGCACAAAATCATTTTTTACAACAAAACCATCATTTCCGCTTCGGAATTGAGTCCTTATGGAAGCCTTGAGTTGCAAAATTGCTTTGTATAATCAATTTAAATAATAAAGATATAACATGTACATCATTTCATCACATCACGAACATATTGTGCTTAGATACAGAAAAGCAGGATATATTATACATAACTTGACGGAACATAAATCAATATTGACTATTTAAGGAGCAAATCTATTTGCTATGTGAGATTCAGGATACATTATAGACGTATTCACATTCATATTCATTTAGAATAGCTGGGAGATGGATGGCAAGGTGAAGTAAAATTGGATTCCTCCATTCAAACAGAATTGAGATTGAATGTAAGCATAAATGCGCCTTAGTGAGTGTGGTGGTACAGTAAATCTTGATATATTACGAAAACACATCGACAGGACCGGTGCTATAAAGCAGGGCAATCCATGTGCGTACACGTCATTGGGGCCAAACCAAATTGAAAAGCTCAGTTTTTTCCTGCCGCGGCTCTTCGACTGCACGCTTCCCTCCAATTTACAGATATTTCGATTTCGACTAAAAATATCAAGAATTGGGGACATCCATTTTTTATACGCCCTTGAGTGAATGGGCGACTTAGGGGAACATGTCCCGGAGGTGATGAAATTTTGCGACAAAATTTGTGGCGAGTTTTCAAAATCGTCCCCGTCAGAGTCCTTATTCCAATTTAGAGTATTTTATTGAGGGATTTGGTAAATATTATTGCTAATTTACATAATATTTTCAAAATTTGGATTATTTGTCCAATTCGGCCGCTAGAGGGGCGCCAAAATGCATAAAGCCAGCCCTGCGATATTTTTTCGTGGGTTACATGTATGACTAATGCTTCGACAGGCTATAAGTATGAATATATAGTACAGTGAATGGTTATGTATCCATATTAGTGCTTACAATACGTACACTCATGGCAATTCAATGGAACAAACGGTGCTACAAATGAATGCAAAGAAATTGAAGAATTCCTTATTCATAGTCAACTGAAAAGCGAATGGTGCCGTTGCACAGAACAAGACCTTTACAAATTTCTACCATTTTCTCTGAGCGAAATAAGCCAAAAATCTCCAAAGACAGCCTATTGTATAGATTTTGTATGGAATGCTTCCTTAACTAAACATGATAAATTATACGTTGCATACCCCAGTCCAAGATGGATGGTTGCGTCTCAACACGAAGTGAGACAAAATGAAAATCTGTACCAGCGTGGCTGCCCACCCAATCTTCTCCTTCAACGGAAACATCCATTCGTGATTGGATCGCTGAAATGTAAATAAAAAAAGAAGATTACAGATTCCTCCGTGTTTTAAGGTAAACTTTTAAGATTACATTATACATACATGAAATTTGTAAGTCTTATTTGTTCAAGATGATTAAAAAAATCAGTTCCAATGTTATTTTTAAAAAGTAGGGACCTATTATAAAAATACTATGCAGGATGCGGTCGAAATTATTATTATAGACGAATTTTGTTTACTAAACTGTTGTGTATAGTTTCTGTGACATGTGGGTTCCAAGATGTGAGGATCACATGGACTATTTCAAGGACAACTTGCAACTACAAGCAAAACTAACAGCAAGCTTTTTAGTCGAAAAAACTGAGAAATTGAAAACAAAGAAATATTTTGTTGCTTTCCCCCGTGAAAGTAAACTGTCAGTTTTTAATAAATTATTACAGCGTCCAGAATAATTTCAGTTGTGAACAAAACTCCTTACGTCCTGCACAAAGTCGTTTCAATATTTAAAGGACAAAAGCGACATGTCATCGCGCTGTAAATTTAATATTGTACATGTATAAAATATCACAAATATTTAACATTTTATGTTCAAACTTTATCAATTATTATTAAAAAAACCAAAGAAAATTGAAGTTGTTGTACTCGGAGGTGAGAAGAAAATCTTTTAACGGCGGACCATACCACTTATGTATGTATATGATTTACAACGCTTGTCTCCGATGAGATATGTTTATTCTTTGCTGGGCACTTAAAAATTAACTAGCAGGACTTCCTATTTCTCAAAGACGTATACCATTAGGAAGCCATTAAGATAAAATCAAAGTGGTTTTTATTCAGAAAAGTGCAATTTTTCCAGCAAGAAAACTTGATGAATATAGGTTACTGCTTTTTACGACGTAAGCTCCCGCAATAATACAATTAATGACTGTTGACATTGAGGTATTTGTGTCAATACATGTGCTACTGGTGCTAGTACCCAATACAGGTTTCACAGACTCCTGCCTGCAACTAATACTACCTACAATATTGCCAATTACGACGGAATAGTGCCATACGGCTGGAAAGTACACAAAAACAGTGTAGCATTGTCACAACAGCAGTATTTCATATTAATGAGGTATATCAACATGTATTCCTGTAGCAGCAGTCCATTGAATAAGAAAAAATGTAAGCACATGTGTTGTGTAGGGAGCAGTGAAAGTAGAGCAGAGCCTTATTAAATCCATATGTCATCCTTTAACACTGCGACAGAAATCCACAAAAAATAGATATGCCTGCAAGCTGGCATGACAGTATTAGAAAAAACAGCAGTCTGTCCACCTTTGACTTTTCCGAAACAAGCAATGCCCTTATTCACAGTACTAAAGGTATAACCAGTACCCCGTAGTAAAATCACCATGTGTGCTGTCCCTGCACTAATACAAATAGCACACAGACACATGACTGATGGCTACAGAGAAGAAGAATCCAATTTGCTACTTGGCAGAAAATGAGGTAAAGAAAACAAAGTTGAAATCTGTTGTGCAAAGCATTCTCTGAGATTTTTCCGTTTACATTACCTGAGGGTGAGCAATCATCAGCAAAACTGCAGTGGTGATGCCTCCGACGACCGAGTTGCTACAAAGAAACAGATAAGTAAGGTAAATACGACATCGTTTGATAAGAACATCTTCTCTACTCAAGTTACAGAAACCCATTACATCGTGTTGAGCCTAAGATGTGTCTGCAAATACGAAAAGTAACATAATCCTCAGCACATTCGTTAGTTCGTGTATGTACACTTTCTGTGGAATCATTAATCCTTGTTTGAATGTCATCAACAAACAGAGTACTTCGTATTCGTGGATTTACTATGATACAGTCTATATCCAGTACTGCGTGGTAAGTTTATTTGAAAATTTATGGAAAAAGTTAGGGCAATAAATAGTGGAACAAGTTCCATTTCTTTTCACAAACTAATGTGGAGTGTATGTTCGAATGCCTTTCTGCTTCCTAGACTTAAATTCTTAAATGTATGTAAAAGTAAAGATACATTTTTGCAATTCATAAGGTGTCCTTGGTGGCAAACCTGTAAATGAAGCCAAAGTAGAATAGCAAGAAGACTGTGACACTTTCAATGGCCCAGAACGAGTACAGATAAAAGTGCAATGTGTCTCCGAGTCCATCGCAGCTAAAAGCATCATCACCATCGGAGCCACTGTCCGCGTGCCGCGTCAGCCAACAGTTAGAGAGTTTGAGGTTTGTCCATTCTTGGAATCTTTTCAATAAGTGAAAGCCGGCTCCTAGCACTGCCTGAAATGGAACACACAAAGTCACTCCCGACTGCAGCCATACGAAACAGTGCACTTGTATAAACAAATTTTTAGACTGACTTGGTTTGACTTTGACTTGTGAATTGGGCTTTTCACCCTTGCAGACAGAAAGCCAAGTGAACTCTAACCAACCGTGTAAGTTAAGTCGACCGCACGGACTGGACTCAAATGTGCTCTTCTCTGTTTATATTACTAGTGGTTGCTGAAAGTGGTCTCGCACTGTGCATTTGTATATTTGGTACATTTGTGGATATGAACTCCCTGTGGGATAGACATAGGCACTATCTGGTTGTATTATTTGATTCTTTGTGTGCTTGCCTATTGCATTGGGTGAAGATTAGAAAACAGAAGCAAAGGGGAAATTTGAAGGAGAAAGAACAAAGAGCTTTTTGCTTTTTGCTAATGCTCTAAGAAAATCCTATAGTGAAAGCAGCGGGCTATAGGAAATCAAACCGAAGGTTCAATGGCAAAGTGCACTTTAGAGAAGTGAAATGGTATACTAAATGAATAATTTGACACATTAAGAATGTTTGGCTGGAGAAAGAGAGTAAATATTGAATAGTGTTGCTGGATAGCTACAATGAGCAGAGTCACGGTCAAATGTATTTGTATTGAGATTGCGTAGCAGGAGGTAAACTCTGAACGCACAAACTATTGTATTCATGCAAAAGCACAGACAATCAAATAGAATACATACTTTTAGTTTGTACATTTTTACCCGCTGGATATTGCTACATTGACCTTGCCTTCATTCTTTCGTTTGGATAAGATTATTTCCCTTTCCTTAACACGGCATGCATAGTATTTAAGTAGTGATGCGTACATTATTCAAATCATTAATATTTTGCACTTCAAGTTTGATTTTTCCTCTGTGTACAACTCATTATTAAGTTTTAATATAATATGTAAAATAAAACTCCTAAACTTCGACAAATATTTGAAAAGTATTTACTTCTGTACTGGTTTTGTATTTAGGAAATGTCCAGTTTAATTGTAAAATTAATGACTCGAAAATGGATTTGGCTATACACAAGTATTATTATTACATTTTATTGTAAAGATTTTTTAATTTTATCAATCAGTTTATTTATTTTCAGAAAAACGAACCTAATAACATTTGACAGAGTTAAAATAAATTCGTAAAAATTACTTCTGTGGAATGTAGCTCTTCAATAGTCAAAGTTGACCTTATTTTCCATCTACGTACTAAATACGTACACGGCTCTCGGCACGATATCATATTCACATATATGTGACAAGCGTTCTTACGATGCTTAGTGAAATTGAAATATTATTTTTAACGTGTATATTAGAAAATATAAAATACCAATCATGGACACGAGTTATTTCAATTCCATAAATATATTTACTAGAAAATGTTTTTAACTTAACAAATTAAATATTGTGTAGATCGTTGACTGTCCGAAGATTTACTGATCGATAAAACTAAAAAATGAAAGTACATCATAAATATTTGACAACGTAACGTCCATTTTCATGATTGCACAAGTATTCAGGAAAACTAATATTGCTTCGGCTCCAACAGTGAACCTTCGTGGGTCTGTACTGTGAAAAGTAATTTCGTTAAAATATTATTCTCTCAACAAAGAACAAACCTTGAGCTGTGAACTATTTTATGGAATAAATTAAATTTTCAATATAAACTCATTGCGCATTTTCTGCATTTATTACACAAACTTCATGATAAACTGTCCCCTTTCACTGAATTGTATAAACATTGAAAACTTTTCCTACTATCTTAATACTCTGCAAATGTTCGTTTAAAGTAATGCCAAGAGACGTTGCAGATGAAACTTGTGTGTATTTTTCACTCTTAACTTTCCTCAAGTTTTAATTTACTGTTACTTACTTTTAGGTCCCCCTTAACACAACATAGAGAATTAAATATTATATAGAGACCAGTCTAAAAAAGAAAAGTTAAAAAAGTGAATCTATGTAGTCCAAGGAGCAAGTCCCTTCGAATAGACTAAACTAGTTACACACTTTTTTCCTTTCTTTTCTCTAGCAAGCACCAAAACACCATTATTCACCGTTGAATTAGTAGGTAGCCTTTGTATGTATAAAATATGAATGAAAAGTTTTTGATAGCATGTGCTTTGTCTAATTGAGACTCAATAGCATCCTTCAACACAGGCTTAATGGATATTAGATGCACCACTACAAGCAGACAATATGAAAACTTAGAATAAAGAGACCGGAGAAACTAACAGTGAAAGTTGCTTAAAATATTGCCTGCAGTCCATCCTACTAAAATATCATGTACTTGAGGTTGATGGGGAAAGTTATCAACACTCTTTTAGGGTAATGAATGCTCTTCATCAGCAGCAGCACTACAGTCTAATTATTTATACTGACAAGGACCTAGCGTGCACACTTCACGAACATCTCTCACTCACACGCTTCCACTGTTCCTCGGTGTGAAAGTCCTACGACTTCTACACAATCCTACTTTCTAAACTCATTATGCGGGTTACGATTACGAGGTTGCATTTTATTCACAAAACGCTTTTAAGACGTGAAATCCTGTTATTAGTATGTAAATACACATAGCAAAGGAGGAAGGATGAAGTGAAATGTTCTAGGAGTTCAAGTGCACTAGGTCTAGCACACGGTTCAAACAGTCCGCTTCAAGTTCTATGTAGGTTAATTTTGGGGTTGAAGTTGAACCATTCCAATCCGAGAAAGTAATGCAATGCCAACGTACCGCAGACCAGAGAACGGAGGTCATTACTTTCCCTATGTTGCTCCGTGCTCTGCTGTACAAGTAGTTTGTGTGTAAATGTGACCGCGTTCTCCACGCACGCACGTACCACTTAATCTATTCTATAAAAGTGTATCGTCTGTCTGTATACTATTTCATGTCTGAAAGCCAACTTTCTAGGTCAACTTTCACAATTCACATATGTGCTGGCCGACGGTCTATTCCATGGTGCTCTCAATGTACTATAAACCACTTCATGTTCATCAGTTTTAATTATGCCTAATATGAAAGTTGATTATCTCGTGGTTAAAATAATTAAAATTTGCATTAAAACAAATTGAGGTTGACATGTGTATAAAGTTTCCTGCTATTTTTTGCACGTGAGAATAATAAATATTCTGTTTTTGCTTTTCCTGTATTTTAATTATTTAGAAATTGTCATTGCATGACCACAAAGCCTTTGAAATGACTGGATTGACCAATGAGAGAAGGCGACGTGCTCATAGACTTTTAGATGTATAACAGGAAAAATTTATTGCTTCCCCTGCTGAACATTTTCACAACTTTCTCTTGAGGGCACAAAGTAAACATGTTTATCTCACTGGAGTCGTTCTCACCAAATCTATTCATGCGACCTGTTCACCCTTTTACCAATGTAGACTTCTGAGAAATTGACCTGCACTCAATGTACATAAATATATTTACATTGTACAGTATTGTATGTTTACATGCCAATGTAGCGAAAATAAGTAGGGAGTGTAAACTAAAAGCTCTTGGGATACGTACAATGCTGTTCGTTGTGAAATGGTAAGGAGAAATAAAAGTTTCGGTTGGTTCGAATCTGTTTGACTACATATGTTGGTTGGAGAGAAAGTTGAAGTAGAGTTACCCGAAAGGAAAGTCCTTAGCTTATAAATTCCTATTCGGTTGGTGGAAAATCCAAGTCGAGTCTTTTAGTCAATTCTTTCAGTCGAACAGTAAAAGCACGCATTTGTAGTAACTTAGAGTTTACTTACTTCTGTAGTCAACGAGTACTTTTGAAAGCTGTTTGTGGAGTGCGGCCAGTCTGTTTTCCGATCATAGATGACAGATCGAAGTCCTTCAACGTACGAGTCGGCATCGGCAATGTTTTTGTAGAATGAGTAGCGAAAGGCCTGATCGTACAAACAGAAAGAAAGATGACGATAACAAAACATAAATAGAGCAGAGAGAAAGTATATTTAATCTAGATACATGACACTCCATGCGGAAATTTCATATAAAGTTATAGACGCAATGTCACGATCAGATAATGGAACCATTCAATGCGAAGGAAATTTTCCTCAAAGATGATACTCTCTCTCTGGTCTGGTAATGTATTTCTGTGAGTGCTTTGGGAGGCTGCGTGATTGAGTATTGTCTGTATCTGCTGCGAGAGAGATGACAGCGAAAAAGAGAAAATGAGTTTATGACTAGAATTACCACATCGGTTGGCAATGACAGTTCCCTCTCCAAATTAGACAGATGTGAAAAGTGAGTAACAGACTCGAACAGCGTTGTCACGTAATAAAAGTACGAGAGAGCCAACGCAACACCTGCCAACAACACAAAGAATTACATTGATTTTTGCAGAATACATACATTTAGGCTGGAAATATCAGAACTTTTGTATGTCAACGTCAGTGAAACATTCTAAGGTTTGCCACAGCGGTCAACGTTACACGTGTATCTGGCAATCTCCATTATGACAATGTAATAAAAGTATACCTATAAGTGAAATGCTATGCATTTCCAATTCACTATAACTGTATTGGTGTTTTATTTTTATCTTTTGAAATTAATTATGAATCAGAATAAATACTCTGAACAAATTAACAGCAGCTTCAATACATTTTGCTTTCATTTCCTTCTTAGCTGCGTTAACATCGAAACATTTTTGAAAAGAATCGAATATATAACTATTTAAAATGGGGGAATTTTTTTTATTGTCATCTGAGTTGACATTACCTCCAAGCCTTGAACCTCTAAGCATTGAAATAACAATATAATTAAAATATAAATATTATAGCGTTTTTGAATTGACTTTCAAGTTATTACTTTCTGTGAAAGTAATTAGTACAAATCTTGATGATGAATAGGTGAATTTTGAAACAGATGAGTGTATTGTGCGAATTAACGCTTAAATGAGGTTTCCTCAAAATATTAAATATTTTATACATTGCGTTTGGGACACATTCCAAATAACCACGGGAAAGAAAGCATTAATCCTATACCACATATATGATTTTTTATATGTGATCCTTTGGGTGGAAATAAATAAATAGTAAAAGTAATGATGGAATACTCTATTTCCCTTAAAACGCGCTTGGGGAAAATTTGGCACAATTTCCATGAATTCTTGAAGTGGATGGTACAAGTACTTACTTAATATTTACTATGCTTTAAAATAATAAGTTCAAATAAACCTACTTTTGCTGCAGCCGCATACAAATGTGAAAATACATACAAATTGCTGAGATGTGCAAAAATAGCACTAAATGCAATTCTTCGAGAGGTGCATTATTCAATTTTAGTACCCTGTGGATTAAAGTAATTGAAGTGGTGCAGTCGTAACAAAAAGTGTCACTTTAGTTTCCCTCCCCGTGAACTCGAACTGCCACAACTCTTTTCGTGATATTCATGAGTTCCACCACAATATTACCATTCCGCTTGCGTCACATTTTTGATAAAAGTTTATCTCTCTTCTGTCACTCCTTCGGATGTATTCAAGAAATTGCATTCATTTTCATCAATATTGAACTGTCCTTAATTTCAAAAAAGTCTAATGGGCTACCAATCGTAAAAACTGGCACACATTCCATATCACGTAAACCTACTCAAAGAACTGAAATTGTCTTATTTACCTAAATGAAAAACAGTCTCGTATAACTTCATTTAAAGAAATCCATTAGGATTTACAGTGCAAACCGCCAAACAAATGTAAAATTGTGTAATTACCTTGTAATCTGACAAATTACGGTTAGTTCTTATGTACAAATAGGTATATCACAATATCTTATATGTAAATATGAACAATAAGCTGCAGGCGTGCAAGAGTAAAAAGATTCTGGAGGAAGAGAGGAAAAGGATCAATCCTGGGACTTCAAGGGTTTCTTCCGTGAAATCCTAGCAACGCTTCAAAGGTAAATTCTTCTCTAGCATTCTTCTAATATTCAAATATTTATCCGAGAAACTCATTTCTGCTCAGTGACAGAATGGACGTATGCGCAAGGGAAAAGAAAATTTTGAATTTGAAAGGAATTCTTCTGTTTATTCTCCCAGTGACTCTTTATCCCCCTAATTAAACTCGCTTTTAAGAATGAGAGCACGCTTTTCAAATAGAGAGAGTGTGTGTGCTATAATAGTGGAGTATAAAAAAGAAGGAGGCTGCGAGAAGATAGATGAAAGAATTCTTATATGTCTGCACATTGTATAATAGTAAAAAAAGCAAAGAAGCGAGATTTGCTTCATTCCTTGTACGGTGGATTTTATTCCGCACTTACATTTTCATTTAGCTTCTGAGCTGAGCCGAAGAAAACAAGGCCTATACTTTAACTCACCCAAGCAAGCAAGTGTGAAAGAGTGGAAGTTGCCCCAATTCCATCCATTCCATAGACCTTTCCATGATAATTTTTTCAGGCCACTTTCCGTCTTCGAGTCTGACGCTGTCGTCGTTGTCCAGAGAAGCTCCGAGGTTGAGTCGTTCGTTCCAGCAGGGGATCTCTCCTTGCCAAACTCATTTTTACGTCGACTTTTTCTGGAGTTTGGTGTGAGCAGAGTCGAGTTAACCATTTTTTACTTCAGCTGCCAATTTCCTCTCTCAATTCACTTCACTGCGCTCTCCTATACAAAAACGCAATGCATATAGTAGTTTACTGCCATACGGAGTGAAAACATTATTCAATTCACTTCGCAATTCAAGGAGAAACGTTTTACTCTTAGGGGCATTTGTTGCGCTGTATCTGGAGCAATGAAATGCAAGCAGCATGATGCAAGAAGGAAATGACTACATGCAAAAGACCAGAATCCTGCTACACTTGTAACAAACAGACTGCCAGTGGTGATTGTCGTGTCAGCTAAATTCAAGCATCACCACACTCAAGTTCACTGTTGACGATTCAAGGATAAAAATATGAAGTTGTGAAAACTTCACACGAGTTTTACCTTCTTTCTCTCTTTCTACTGTCGTTCACGATTCTATAGTCCTAGAAGTTTCTTTAGTACATAGGATCAGCGAAAGTATCAAAACTAAAGATATTACTTCTAGCATTAAGAATCGCATTGTCTATTATACTCGTATAGTAGCTCCACTTTTTGTTATATAACCCTAAAAGTTCTTCGTAGGACTTATCATACGCGCAAGCAAGGTCGTTACTTATTTTCCTCTTTCTACTATGTGACAGTACAAATTAAATTGAAGTAATATTTATATTTGGTCTTTAAAATGGAGAGACTTGGCCCACCATAATGAGTTGGTTTTTCTACAAGAACTTTCTCACATCCTGCATAAATGTATTGGTATGTACATTTATTTACCAACATTTGCTATAGGTTTTTTAGTCTGTACCTTATGATCTACGATTATTATTTCTTGTGCACATAAACTTCCAGGGCTTATTTTATTTTTACCAAATTAGCATTTCATGATACGCTAACCTAATCTTTGAATTCCATAGAACATTAAAATTTAGGCATATATTCCTGACAATCTATCATCATTCATAAGGAACAACAAATCATAGATACCTAATATTAAAATATATTTAACATTATATGATTTTAATATTAATTATTAAGTGGTAGCTTGACAATCACAGACGACACAGGGTAAACTCTTCAACTTTTTATCATAGAAAAAAAAAATATTAGGGTAAAATCGGTGCAAATATTTTATTCATTATCCCAAAATTCCAAAGCCACTGACTTCATAAAAACGATCTCTGCGCTCTTATGTTGAAACGAGCAGAAATGAGTAACGAAGGTATAGAATTCAACAAATGTGAGTTTTCATGTCGCACGGACATGTGATACACAACACTTCAAACTATCCACATATCAATAATGGTCCAAATTAGAAGTCAATATATAAACAAACAGTTCAACGAATCACTATAAAATATCAATTTGAGAACAAATACTGGCAGCAAGACTACGCAGTTATTGATTTAGAACAGTGTAAAGTGTAACTATATACATGTTGAATCTATCACTTTCCTCGATTGAAATTCTGTGCAAATTCCTGCTTATTGAATAACGTTTAGAAACTTATTTAAACACAACAGAAACTTGGTGCACGTAATTTCGCACCAAGTTACAAACACAAGTAAATAGGTGTGCACAGATGTGCTAAAGACCCATATAGAATGTTGCTAGAACCAAACTGAATATACAGATACAATGTGACTGTACTCTATGGCTGTATAAAATTATGCACAGACAGAGAGAGTGCATTCACATCGCACGGTAAACAGCATCAAGAAAACATGTTTGTATTAAGCATAGACGGGATAGGAGGGAATGCATAGACAAGAAGAGCAAGGCTTTCGAAAGATCCTCTGGCAAACCTTTTAACTACACAGCTACAACATTTAAGGGCAACTCTAATTTAACTTTTGGCTATACTCGTGGTTTGGATGGATTCAAATGGCTATGGCATGGTTTCCTTTCACATAGAGCGATTGAGATGGAAGTGGAACATATAAGCCAAAGCAAGAAACTATATACACATCTAATATACATAGTAAATATATTCGTCCCACGTTCTGAAATACTCACCGCATGGAGTTTACTCTCGTAAGATGCAGAAATCACAATCCCGATTTAGTCTTCAGTCTAGTGTCTCTCTGTGTGCTTCTTTTCTTCTTCGAGAAGAGCTTCAGCTTTTTGCTCGGCCTATCTCTCTAATTCATCCTCAGCACTCGGAAGACTCGGAAAAGGAGTGCATGTTGAATGTTGGTTGGTGAAAACTGAAAACGTGATTTTATAAGGCAGCCATGGCAGTTCATTCATTCATTCGGATTGCAGACTAGCACATATATTACATGCTTAGAGCAGCGAGGGGTCAAATCTGAGACAGTGCAGAGGATTGCATTGTATCGTTCCTATAATTTACTTCTCTTACATAATATCCACTGCCCTTGTACAAGAACAAATAATATTAAGTCTTGCAGTCGTCGCTTGTCCTATCTTCTTCCACAGGAAGCAGAAAAGTCAAATCATGCTTTTTCATTCGAACATAAGTCGAGCCCTGCAAAGAAAAGTGAGTTCTGAGATGGTCTTGGTCGGATGGGTCTTATAAGCTGAGCCAGAGTCATCACTCTTACTTGTCTCTTCTTCAGCTTTCCACGACGCTCTACTACATTGGATGGGAGTTGGGCGCAGGCAGAGATGCAATGTTAAATATAATAGATGAAAAGTATAATGGCGCACACTGTGTATGCAAGTAGCATATAAGTAGGTACTTGCTTACTTATACTACTTACTACTACCCTCAAAGCACTTACTAAGCTTGGCTTATTTAATGTGTGGCACTGGGAATGCAAGTTTTCTCCTTCTACTTTTTCTTCGACTGTGTGTGTGGTACTTTTTATGTGCTGTCATGGTTCGGAGAAGTACGTATGTACATACATACGTAGTGTAATGTCTGCACCACCATCTGCATAAATACTAGACGTGGATGTTAGAACATTACGCTTTTTGCTATGTAATATGCGCCACAACCCAGGCACTAACTAACATACTGCAAACTTAATATTTATGAGAAGCTTTTGTAAATTTTAAATAGTGGAAGAGGAACCTTTTAAATTAAGTTACTGAGTATTCCATCGTTTCCTTTCGTCATGCCACAAAAAATTCGTTGAAGATAAAAGTCACTTAAAACAGCAGCATTCGATTTCTCTTTCCCTTTTAGTATTTGTCCTTTATATTTAGTTGTCACATGGACACTCGGACACAAATGAATGTATTTACGTTAAGTATCCTACATTTCCTTTCCAGCAGGAATAAGTAAGTGCACACGTTTTGAGGTAATTGCTTAGCCACTTTAGTTAAAGTTAAAGCCAAGATAAATCGAACGTGTGGGAGCATTAAAAATCTTAACCTTGCAAGACGATACTAATCAATATAAAATGTATAAATGATATTAACAAATTTTCATAAAAGCTAAAATAAAATAATCTTCCCGTGAGTTCTTAATTGGCTTGTGGGTTCTTGTAGGAAATCAGGAAATATTATTGGCACTTGTTTGCGAAAGACGCAGGGTGTTACATGGGTTTGGTCCAAAACATGAGTATTTGCAATAAAATATGACCCAGGGTTTACATGGGTTTAAAGTGACATCAGGGGCCCGTTTCACGTGAAACGGACCCAGGGCTCCAGAACAAGCTCTGCTCTCTGCAAAATCCCAAGTTTTATACCAGAGTCACCACAGAGAAGGAAAATTTACAATAAAAAATCACACTAAAATGTATTCCAGGAGTATGAAATTATTTTTATTACGCCATTTACTAATTTTCTTAGGCAACATAAAATATGACACTGAATAGGTCAGGTAAGAAACCTTTAGCGCAGGATATTTCTGCATTGGTAAATACTAATATGATAGAGGTCATCATTCCAAATAACTCAGACATCGAATTTCGAATAAAGACCTAATTAGAAATAATTTCAATTTTCAATGTGGGTTCGTTTAACACATTAATTCCAATTAATGCTAGCAACGAATTTCGGTACAACTCTGTGTCACCCGAAAATCTGGTTATAAATCTACTGTAAATATTGGTTTGTGGTTTATAAAAAAAACTAGGCAACTCAACATTACACAAAAGCATCAAAAATTTAAATAAGTGTTGAAGGAAGGTTAACAGTATTTGGAGTACAGAAGTTATCTTACTTAGTGTGAACTTTTGTTGTTGTTTAATTCAGTTAACCACGAACCGAGACCGATTTAAGATAACACCTATTTTCTTAGGCATGACTAATTGTAAATACAGTGAACACGTAGTAGAAGGAGACTATAGCTCGGAGCCTTTCCGGCGCAAGTACAACAGAAAGCACAGTAATAGCACGATATGCAATTTGAGAGAAAAACAGAGAAGATCTTGAGTAGAACTTGAAGAGAGCCGTGTCTCATGGATTTAAGCGAACTGTTTTCGTCGAAAAATTCCTTTAGTCCGGGTGCCAAAAGGCTTGAATGCTTTTAAATGTATTAAATTACTATGAGGTGGCACGAGGGAGCCAGAGAAAACGATGTGATGGAAGCAAAGTCACTTAACTTTAGGTTAAGCATTGGCCTAAGGTCCTTTCAGCCTTCCAAGGACAGAACGGAACTTGTACTTTCATCTTTTCCTTCTCTTTTCATGTCTAGGTAAATTCTTTTGGCAACAAAGTGTTCCGTTCCCTGCCACAGACTGCATACCGAAAATAATTCAGATAGTTGTGGCCTATCGCTATTATTACCTCGGAAAAGGTAAAGCACCAACAAGAAATTCTATTATGTATTTATAAAGAATTTGAAGCTTTCAATGGAACGAGAAAAGACAGCGCTACTTACAGCTTCAAAGTTTAAACGAACGCTGTTCCATTCCCTTAGCATCAAGCACACATAAAATACACATAAACACCATTAAGGTCACAGTTCACCTTCACCAAGTCTTTTGTATGTGCCAAAGGAATGGAGAAACGAACCACCACACCACCACTAGACTCCAGTAAACCTCTGTCCCAATCAAACCGTGCACATTGCACGACTTATTTACACTCGCTATTTGGTAGGTCGTTGACGATTTGTCTGCTTTCCCCTTTCACTCCAATGCCGACGAGCTTAGCAATGTTTCTGCACACATAGCTTTTTCTAAACATAGTATTTACCTATATATAAGTATATATACCGGTAAACATGGTTATTTGGTCATTCCCGTCCATAAGGAGGATAGTTGCATTATGGGTTTCCCTTTTATTTACTGAAGTTTACTGTAGTGCTTTATGCAACTTTGAGCACACATTACTATATTAGAATCGCACGTAGTGGAAGTGGAAACAGAGTTGCTCCAGTGGAAGTTCAGACACGTTCATTCAGCCTCTTCTCTTTTCGCTCAGCCATAACAATACTAACTGTCAACAGAAAAGTGGCGGCCATCTGCGCTTCCCTGTATTTACAACTGAGCCGTTTCGTGTTGTTTGCTCGTGGACCTCGCTTCCCAGATATCTTCTCACTATATGTATAATACGTACGTATCACCGTACCAGCTTTTCTGTGCATTCCGTTTCGTGCCATTTGTTTAGCTAATCGCTATGTATATTACGTTCATATATTATGGCAGACGCTGGAGCATCCCCACCCTTGTCTTGTCACTAGCAAACAACAGGAGAAAGTAAGAAGATCGTGTGTTCTATACCTGCACATGTAATTTATGTATTCTTGTATGCTGTGGATATACCTATAATAGTTGTGAGTGCATATCAGTACATGTTCAATAGAAATTGAGTGTGCAATCGAGAAGACCGTTTTTGCGTGCTTGCACTTTTTTCTTGCTCGCATTGAATCATTCCCGAATACAATTATGGCAGCCATAAAACCACGTCGCACCGCTTTATTATATTAGCTGTGTGAGAATAACATAACATACATATGTCACTTGGGGGAAAGCAAAGAAAGCTGTGAGTGAAAGCAAGCACACCGTTTCGCGCGTATATTTCTCACAGACACCAAAGCCAATATTGGATTTCGTACTCCTACAAGTAGGCTATGAAGGTAGCTTACAGAGGGAATGCGATTTTACATATATTTTTCTATTAGATAGCCGTGTAGCTCCAACTCTACGAATTTCGCAATAAATCTATCAGAATTCTGTAATTTACAATAAAAACGGAGAAACAATGCTACTTGAAGAAGATTCAAAGTTTTCGGTACATACACGTACTGATTTTTCCTCCTATTTGATTTACCCGTAAGGATGAGTTATTTTGTACGACACAGAATATCAGTATTGGTGATCGGTGGAAAGTCTTCATGTGGAAATATTGAACGAACCTAGAGGGATTCTATATTTGCTTCGTTATCCTTACCCATCTTTGACTTTAGTCAATTCTTAAAGTAGGGAAATATTGGGGAAGA